>VZTX01025378.1:326292-342571 GCA_013400915.1 Pardalotus punctatus
CCCTTCTTCCCCAAACGAACAGCTCATTCACCAAGGAAAGGAAAAAAGCCCGCACCGATCCGAGATCTTCCCGCAGCTGGCAGCTGAGGAGATCCGCAGTTTCCCACTACCATCCCGTGCCGTCCTGGTGGTCGAGAGTGTATTATATCAGGATCACCAATCTCTCCTCCCCTCCCCACGCCCAAGCCAGCTCTTTGTCTCTTACAAAAGGAGTTAATAGTCCTTAAGTATCCAGCCATTTGTAACGTAGCAACAAGAATTAGGGAAAAATTCCAATCAACTCCCAACCTTCAACACAGGTTCCCTGGAGCACCCCGTCATCTGCCCCAGGCACCTTCAAACGTGATTTGCCTTAACTGCTCTAACCATGAGTGGAGCAAGGCAGGAGCCTCCACCTGTCCACTGTCACAGCAGTGGGTGATGCTGAGCAGCGGGACATAAAATCCTCCCTCACTACCACAGGCAGCTCCCGGGGAGGTGGTCTTCAGTTTGGAACTGAGATGGAACACAGACAGCAGTGGGAAGTCCTGTAACACATCTACAAAGCACCTACAATCAGAGATTTTCCAGTTTCCCACAACAGCCTGATTTTCCGTAGGGTGTTGGAAGATGCATCTTTGGCATCAATGCCAAATGGCCATGATGCTGCTACTCCTAAAGAGCCTCTTAAAGAAACAAAGAGTGATTAAATTCCCAGAGTTCACTATCCCCTCCCTCTGGTCTTCCCTCCACCAGGCCTGATCTCAGAAACAGCAAAATTTCAGTAGGAAGGTACAAACCCCACCTTACAGAATTTCACTCCAAACACATAATTTAACAAGCTGAGCGGCTGAGAAGAGACTCGGCTTGGTTGTGCAGGTGCAGCAGGTTGAGTGCCAGAGGCTGGGCAGGGCAAGCACTGCCAGCCACGCCCAGGGATTGCACAGTGGCCACTCCTTCAGGCATTGCACTTCTTTAGATGGGTGATAAATTCTTTAATGCTGATTACAGTTAAAAACTTCACATGAGCCCAATGCCAAGTGGGCTTTGAATGTGGGTCTATCTGGGAGGCAGCAAGACTGTGACTGCTAAAGAGCTTGCAAATTACACAGTTCATGCAAATTTGATTTACACCCTCGAGGATTCATCCTGTTTTCTCCTGGAGTTAATACAAAAGCATGAGGACTGATGCACATAAAGTACATTATAAAATAACCTAGGCTAGTAGAGATCAGTGGATCTTCAGCGAAGGGGTTTCTACATTTACTGCAATGCCAACTCCTTCCTCCATTTTTCTGGGACAACATGGATAACTGAATGCAGAGATGAGAGACGAATTACAAGAACTTTCATTCATTTAGAGTCTATTATGACTCATCTTTCATTATGTCTCCTCACATTCCGAGCAGTAAATCCCATACATTTTCTCCACCACAAAAAAAAAAAAAAAAGAAACCCATAAACACATACAAAATATTTTCTAGAGGAGTCTCATAAATCTTCCTCCTCTGTATCATCCAAGGACAACAATCAACTAACAGCCACATTTCTGCTCTCCAGCGGGGACAGCATTTCACTGCCACAAAACCCTGCCTTACCTAAAGAATGAGCCACACAAACCATGAGAGGCAGGAAGCCCAAACTGGAGCACAAATGTGCAGCACACTGTGTTTACAACAAAACTGAAGTTGTGTTTAAATGAAAGAAGTCGGTTTCTAGCCCCGTACAATTAGGTAAAAAACACCTTCTGAAGGCAAATCAATACCAGGCTGCCTGTCTAGTCCTTCAGGGAGAAGACATAAAGTAGCTTTATGAGAGGTATGAATCACCTCATTCATCTCAACTTCAAACCCTAATGATAATTCAGACATTAGTAACCATTTTGCCAACTTTTTATTAGGAACGACTTCATAATATGCTTCACCTGCTGTGGTAAGATCCATATAAGGTGGCAAAGCACAGAAAACTTGGAAGGTATCGATAGGTTCATGATAAAATGTATTTCCTATTCTTTGTTTTATCTACCAACATAAAATTTTGTAAGAAGGTTAGACTGGAAGAAGAAACACAAGCAGAGATGTTTGTAAAGGAACTAAGGGACTATTAGACATTTGGGCCACAGCCTCGGAAAGGGAAATGGCTTCGTCTACTTGAGAAGAGACGAATAACAATTCCTCAATACTCCCTTTCCCCCCAAGATTTGAGTACTTCTGTTTTTGCCATCTCACTTGAAAGCCATCCTTGAAGCCAAATGCTCAATCAACTGTTTTCTCTCCTTTAAAAGTATGTACTAGTCTTGCTTAAGTATTAGTTTTACAGCCCAAATCCAAATGCTTTCAATGAGTTTGTCGTGTAAGCCTGTGTGCAACTTCACTTTTGTGCACGACTTGAGAATGAGAAATGGCTGGTTTCTATCTGTTTTTACCGACATTTGAACAGATTTCTTTAGGATCCCATTCTCACTTTCACTGTTTATTTGTAGGGAGAAGAAAGACAAAAACTATAAAAACTTAGGTGAAATACCCAAGAATTTTAAGAAAAGCACACCGCACTCTAGATAATACTTACACAAAAGGAAGAGCAATCATTTACAGAGCTGAACCAAAACTAAGCAACTGATTACTAGACAAGACACCCCTCACTAGGGCCAATTCTTCAACTTTATCACCCATGACACAGTAATTAATTAAAACAGTCTGCAGCAAGACTACAGCATCACAAGGTCTCTGCATCTCATTCCCTTTCTTTGGTTACTTATGAAGACAATATCACTGCTGTCACAGCTGTAAAACTGGAATTTGATACCACAAACTGGACCCACAGGCATTGGGAGGCAACCCACAGCAGGAAAGAGAGGGAAGAGCCCAACACACATGACAGTAATGGGAAAGAACACTCATTCAGCACAACCATGCAGAGGAACCAGCTGACAGCCCCACAGGTCACACACGAGACACCAGCAGCCTGTTTTTGATGGTCTAGGCTGAACCTAGATTTATGCTTAGATCACTTCTCCCATGCTAGACCACATGTGCAGGAAACAGGCAAGGTAAGCAACATCAGAGTTTGGTTCAGCACCCCTTGATGTCAATGGAACCACTCAGTGGCATCAAGCCATACAAAATACAACTAAATACAGTTAAAGACACAGCATTGGGCTGGGCTTCATGCTTCTGTGGGAATTTAGCAGTTTGAGATTAACACAGCTCTGAACCCAGTTTGGGTCGAACTCTTAAGTGAATCTTGAAACAGGAATCACAGCCAGGAAACCCCAGAAAACTGGCCCTTAAGAAAAAATCAAAATTAACAGAAAAACCTACATAGAATTATAATTTAGAAACACTTCAATTACATTAGAGTAAAGTGCATTTGATTTCAGACAAGTGCTTGTGATTTTTAGTTGCATGCAGTGAAAACCAATGGAAAGTCTAGCAGTTAAAATCCCAAACACATCACGGAGTTGGTAACTGTATTCAGTACTCTAAAAAGCAGCGAGGGCCCACTAGCAAAGCTAATGAAATTAAGGGCCACGACACGGTGGTTCTGAAGTTAGGATGGGACTGGCCTTCTACCCCTCCTCACTTGTTTTGGCTTTGCTTTGTTCTGTCTGCCTAGACCACGGAGGATGTTCTGATTGTACCAGGAGCAGATGAGGAATGAAGAGCTGGAGAATTGCAGCCAGTCCACAGTGAAATCTCACCTGAAGGGGCCATTCCCCTATATCTGGGTACCAGCCATACCCCTAAGCTGGAAAGCAGCTGAGCTCACCGCACAGCACACATTCCACCAGCCTCTCCAGGACTCCAGCAGTGTGTTCAGCAGGAAAACCTGTATCTTTCAGGGACTTCCTGAGCCAGGATAATGGATTCTGAAACAGATGCTGCTTCCCAAAGACTGAGGGGAGGCAGGAAAATGTCCTAAAAGCCTTTAAGCTGGGATTGCAAACAAACAGCTTTCAAAACCCGGTGTGGAAACCTCTGATGGGCTCCTACACTTGACAGTGCTAAAATGTATGTTTGACCTTAGGCCAATCCCTTAGGCTCCACACTTTGTTTCACACAGGGAAAAGAGGAAGATACTTTTCATTAGTTTGCTCAGATTATAAGCAATTCCTAGTGGAGAGTGCCCTCTGCTATGTGCACATTCAGTGTTTTCCCAGAGCCTGTTTTTGATTTGGACCCCATGCACCTGTTATATAAATTAAGAAATCATGTTTCTTCTCTGACATCACTCCAACAAGGCACCTTCACAGCACACTGAACTGATTATCCTTCCCTTCTCGCTTGTGCTATTCCAGTCAGAACTGCCAGCATTCCTGGAGCTTCAGAGCTGCCCACTGGGGGTGCCCAGCATAGCCCCCATGTCACAGAGCTGCCCGGAGCCAGCTGGACACAGGGGCAGGCAGTGCTGGCTCCCCTCAATCCGCCTTTGGAAAAGCCAGAGGCGGGCAGCTCGCAAGGAAGCCGGGCTGGGGATGGCGGCCATCAGAGACACAGCAGCCAAGCTGGCCCCAGCCAGCCCTCGCTACTCAGCTCGTGTTTTGGCACCTGTGATAGTGACTTAGAACAAACTTTGCAAATCTAAGCCAACAGCCCTGCCAACAAATGACACTGGCACTTTTCATCCCAGTTGGGGTTTACTTCTATCAGAGAAGGCCACAGAGCCCAGCAGGTCTGTGACCAGCAAGGGGGAAGCTCCCAGTAAGCTTTAGATCCCAGCCAGGTACAGCCAAACCACACCTGCTTTTCGAGGAATGCAAATGTTTATATTTCCCGACATATCTAAGGCAAACCAGATTAGAAAGAGTAAATTTGATTATTGCAGTTTGAAACTGAAAATGCAGTGCTGTAGCCAAATACAACTTTGGGCTGCTCCGAATGGTAACAGATATATTTTTCCCAAACTTCAAAACAAAGATTAGGAGACTAAAGCCAAGTCTTCTCTGAGCAGAAGTTTGAAAGCCTTTCTCTGAGAGCTGTGCTTCCAATTTTTTCTTTAAAAGCCCTGTTTTGGGAAGCCAGTGTTTTTTCTACATATGCTTTGTTCTCTTGCCTTCACACTCATTACACCACTCCTTTTAACCACCCATGTAAAAAGAGAAGAAACACTGCACTTCTGAAAGCTGGATCTTGTTCTGAGTTGTAGGGAGGGAATATTTTAACCACCATCACAAGGCACCCATATAAGACCCTGGGTGCTGTTCCCCAAATATTACTTAGCAAGCCTCTGTTCCTTCCAAAAATATCACTTTGGCCTTCCAGTCCCCACTTTTTTGTGTTTCCTTGTGGAAGGAAAATGGAGCAGGAACACAGGATGTAATGGTTTGAGATTTGATTAGAGGGATGGAGCACCTCTCCTACAGTGAAAGCCTGAGAGAATTGGAATTGTTCAGCCTGGAGAAGGGAAGGGTTCAGAGTGATCTAATTACAGCCTTCCAGTACCTGAAAGGAACCTAAAAGAAAGATGGAGAAGAACTATTTCTAAGAGCATGGAGTGACAGGACAAGGGGGAGTAGATTCAAACTCGGAGTAGGCTTAGATTAGATATTAGGAAGAATTCTTTTGCAGCCACAAATAATAATTTCCCTACATTGGTAACAATACAGCATCACTCAAGAATCAACACCCCAAAACAGTAAAACACTGAAAAACAGAGGGTTAAGGACCAGAGCTACTTGTAACCTGGAAAACTGGAGATACTCAGACTTGCTCTGGAAATCCCAGTTCTATCTGCAAGTGACCACTTAAAACTTTGGTCACTGTCTTCTGTTTTCAGCAGCCTAATTGCCACCTCGCCTACACACACCTGCACTACAGTGAACTGCCTACCACAGCAAGATCTAGGGTGATTTTATTCAAGTTAAGAGCAAATGTTCCACATGTCTCCAGGTACCTCCATGCTGCCTTGCTACAACAATGCACTTTCCCACAAGCAGCCTTGCAACTCGACTGTTGTTCAAAGTTTGATCCCTTGAAAACGGCTTTTTCTGCAAGATGCCATCTACCATTACATGGCAAATCTGTGAACTAGTTATTTTGCCTTCCTGATCATGCAATTTGGTATCCCCACACTATGTTTGCTCCTTTAGCACAATACCCAAACTTATAAAGGAGGAAGAGACACATTCTTAGGGCTCAAACACCAAGTTATAATGCTTAATGAGTCAGCACATCTGGAATTCACTTCATTCTTTTCAGGTGCATGTGACCCAAATTTAGTCTAGATTCATTTACACCACCGAGCTTACTGCTCTGTGACTAGGGCAAAAGCACAGAGCACTGCTTCAGAGCAGAACAAACCAGAGCAGCTGTCACATGAGCGTTAGTGCAAAGAGGAAGGTCCTCTGAATAGGATAAGAAGCAAAAGCCTCTATTTTAGCAAGGAAGAATTAGGTTTTGCATTAGGAAAAGACCTATGCAGTAAGGTAATTAAGCACTGGAACAAACAGACTAAAAAGGCTGTGATCTTCTCTCACCGATTTAAACAGTTTATTCTTGCCACAAGTAGAGGGAATGGACTAGATGATCACTTCAGGTCTATTTCAGTACTATTTTCTATTATTCTAATCCTTCAGAAGCTCTCAGCAGTGTATTTTTCTAATTACGTCCAGTTTTCAACAGATTAGTCTCCCTTTATTAACATTTCCTAGCACAAACACCCAGAGCAATGTGTTCCTGGACACCAGCTCCTTTGGCACTACGTCGTTGTACCTTTTGTGAGGATTTGGCCCTTAAGATCTCTCAAGAGTAGAGCTTTAATTTCACAGCACGGATCTTGCTCATTTTACTCCATATTTACCGAGAACAAAGGGAAGACTATGCAAATGCCCTGCTACTTAGTCCTGAACAAAGTGGAAGCAAACATGTAGATGTGAATGGGAGACATAATGGTAGGGAAAAAAGCAGCCCTTTTCAAAGGTAAAATGACTTTGTCAGGGTCCCTTTGCACTATGTGCATGGATGATTTGTGACAAAACAAAAAAGTGCTAGCCTAGCACGTCACCCATGTCAGAGATTAGAGCACTTCAAAACCCTCAGTAGTTCAAGCACTTTCTGGAACTTGAAAGGCTTTCTTAGGCGGTGCTTAGCTTCTTTATGGCTTTTACACAACTTTGATGTGCACCTAAGAGTGAGGAATCTTAATCTGAAGGTTTTCTATGGAAACACCCATACTGTATAATAAATCACAAAATCTCATCACCATGATTAACATGAGTCAAAAGATGGCAAAAGTTTTTGGCAGAAGTTAAAGATTCAGAGTCATTATTTTGATAGCTAAATAACCCTGACTTTCCAAGCACTGTTACATTCAAAAGCTTCTACAATAATAGCACTGGTGTAATATTTCTAATCACTTACAAAGTATGGTGTGCAAGGAAGTAGGTGCTTATGCAAGTGTCACGTTTTTCCCCGTTCTCATTCCCCCTTTAAAGCAAAGATTTAAAGTTTTCCTTAAAGTTAAGGGATCTGTGGAAACACACTCAATTTCTCCTCTTACAAAACGTCTTTTCTGAGTGCAAACATGGATGTGTAAACATCAGCTTCGTTTTCCCCCCTCACTATACACCCTTAACCCCCAGGAGCATTAATAGGAATTATGCATGCATAACGAGCACAGAATAGTCCCCTTATGAATAGGGGCCTTGTTGGAACAATGAACACATTTAACCATTAACATCTAGGGATGTGCCCAACTATCCAATTTAACTAGCTGCCAAACAAAGCTACCATGACCTATCTGATATTGTCAGGTTTGCAACTGCAGCTCTCTGAAATTTGTCTCTCATTTGTTTTTAAAGGAGGTGACAGTGGTCTGAGTGGGGGCTCTTTGTCAGAATGAGCTTCTCGCAGAAGGATGGCCCTCCAGAACGGCTGTCACATCCACCACGTGATGGAAGAACTGGAGAGGGAAAGACCATGACCCCAGGAAGCAAGCAGAGTCATCAGAAGACAAAAAAAATCTATCTCTATAATTTAAGTGCATATATATGCTGGCCAGTATTAATAGAAACTCAGTAAGAGCAGAGAAAGGCAGAATATGGCACAGAATCATATAAAGTAGGCTGAGAACTACATTTCAAAAGAAAAGAGTGGAAAGACAACTTCTAGGGGAATAATTTTGTCCTCTACAGGTCTGAAGTTCCTACGCAATTGCCTGGCTACAGCTGTCCTTATTTCTATATTTTAGCTATCAAAATGTAAGACAGAACCTGAGGATATGTATCACTGATACCTCCCCTGAGACTTCTGAGTCCACAAAATAAATGTAACGGTATTATCGGTGATATTCAAAACTCCTCCATTGTCTTAATTTCTTTCTGTATTCTTCCAGCTAGTGCCTTGAAATTTCACAAGTTAAAACTTTACACATTAATCATGCACATATGAATACACTAAGAAGGTAATTAATAACCCTCCTTTAAAACTGGTGTACAGAAAAGACTAAAATAGATAGATTTATTCTCCTGGAAGTGCATGCATAGTGTGTATCCATAAGAAAAGGCAAGGTTGTGGCTGCTCCATCGTAAATCATTTGTGTAACACCGCTGAGCTCCTTGGTGCTGTGCAATGGCACAGAGCCCCAGCAGGGTCCAGGACAGGCAAGCACTCCATGAGATTCATCAGTCAGACAGCCAGGGTAAGCCGGGGCTTGCCTGGGCAGCAGCTTGTACAGAAGACACCACTGCTGACCCAGAGGGATGGGCAGCAGTTTGTACAGAAGACACCACTGCTGACCCAGAGGGATCCTCTGGCTGCCCCCCCACCAAGCTGGGTAGCTTCACCTGCCAGCAGACACCACGAGAGCACTGCACTCCGTGTGGAATCAGCAAAGCCCCCTGAGCTTCATTTCACATCCTCAAACAGGGAGACAAACATGCTCCTTAGGTTCTTCTGCAAGGTGGTCTGACAGAGCAGTGTTGCTACAGCAGTTCAGACACAGAGGGCTCATTGCAGGTATCAGCACTGCTATTAAAAATATTTAGCTGTTGTAAGGGACAAAATACAGCCATAAAAAAAGTGTTCTGGACAACTGTTACCTGTGTAATGGACAGAGCAGGTTGGCACAGCCCTGCTATGGCTACTCCACACACAACACAGGCAGTTCCTTGTCCAGACCATGCTCAGTCTCCAGAATATCTGGATTAACGGACCACCCTGGGTCAGGAAAGACACAGAACAGGGGAAAAACCTTGTCCTCCTAGGTCTGTGCTATGTAATCCTGTGCACCCAACTCTTAGCTTGAGGCTCTGGTTATTTTTGTAGATCCAAACAGAAGATACTCTGCAGAAATATTCTGTGTTTTTCCACCAAATAATATACTGCCTTAAAACACTAAATCTTAACAGCTTGGCAGAAGATTTAAACAGGCTTGCCTTCCTATCTTATTCTATCCTTAAGATAAATCATTAAATATTAGCTGCATGCCTTATTTCATCCATTGGTGCTGCTCAGAAGTCACTCGTATGCGAACAAAGCAAATACCTTTAAATATATCTTCATGGAAATGAGGATGAATCTATCATATTGAGTACTGATGCCTAATCAAATCAACAGATTGATACACCCAGTATAAATTTTGTCACAGGCCTGGCTGCTGTCTGGGAATTGACTCTGATCCATCACAATTTGTATTTTCCCCTAGAAGCAGAAGCTATGCTCTAAACTGGTACGTGATGAGTACGTATTTGAAGTTTTGTTAAACATATGCCTCTTTATTGTGTCATTTTATGCCTTCATGGGACAAAGATTCAATTACAAAGACTTTACAATACTTGGAACACTAGTTCTAGTTTTATACCATTTAAAAGCAAAACCATTTCACCACCCAGCGTACATTTTACGCTCAGGCTATGCCATTTTTCATGATTAATCCTTGTAAAAGCTCTCACTTATTTTGATGTATTTATTTTATTGATTTATATAGCGATTATCACGCCAACTTTGTTTCCACTTATCACATTAGTGCCTTTCATTAGTACTGCCCTTTGGTTAAGAACTGTCTGCTCAGACCTGCCTCACTGGCATGGGAACATTATTTTGCTATTATTTGCTGATAATCCGGTAGCAAAACTTCAGTGGCACATAAGGTGTTAGAGAGGCAGCTCTTGGGAGCCACCAGTATTTTAAGGATGGGTCATTTCTTAATAAACTTGTTTTCCATCCCAAGATCCAGTTCAACACCAGATCTTGAGCTCACTATTTCAAAAAAAATCATTATATTCTCTTTTCAGCCGAGATTTTTTGGAGAATGAATAGACCATGTGAATTGTAGCAATACTTAACTCAGTTTGACAAGAAGATTGTGTGTTGGGGGAGAGTAGGTTCTCTGCTGACTCCTGGATACCTTCCCAAGACATTTACAGGAATGGCTGATCTGAGTAACTAAGCCATTTTTCTTCTCACCTAGACCAAATGCTCTTGCAAGTCACCAAGGACAATGTTTTTTGGGGCTCATGGATATGAAAACTGTAGGTTTCCATCTGGCAGTGGAACAGCAATTCCATCTTTATGAGGCATTAAGTAAGTTTAAACACATTTTTTTTGCCTATAGATTACTCCCAAGAGGGCATTACAGAGTGGGCAGCTGGTCCTGCGTCAAACAGAAATTTAAGACATGGGAAAAGAAGGAAAAAAAAGATGTTACTGCTGGCGAGAGTCTTGCCTGTATCCACAGTCATCACCAGCTTTAGCTTAACACTTCTGGTGACAGTCTGAGCCTGAAGAGTGCTATCAAATCCTGCAAAGATTAATGAAGGTAGGATCCTTCTCCAGAGGAGCTGCAGGCTGCAAAAGCATCGCTTTCCTTCTACTCAGAACAGCTATTGCAGCAAGCACAGACCACAGCCCCTGACTGCTCACAGAAGTGAAGGAAGGACAGCTTTCAGGTTCTGCTTCCAGTTCAGAAACCAACATAACTTTTAGCCTTCTTACTCACCTAAAGAAAGAATTAAGTGAAAGTCAGCCTGAAGAAGTGAAGGCATAGCTCACTGATACTTTTTCTGGCTGTGATCTACCACCTTTTTGTGGCAGCTTTTCAGCAATAAAGTCACTCACAATAACATCCCATGACATGGCCTGTAGACAGAGAAACTGAAGCACAACTGCTCTAGGCTACTCAGAGAGGGACAAAGATGGCAACAGAATCCATCTTGCATTGGACCAGCCACCCTCTCCAACAGGTAGCCATGGTATAAATCACCAAGAAGCCTGTGTGTTCATAAATAAGCAAATACTAAGTGTAACAGGAAGAACACCTTCCACTCCAACAAGCTGCAAGGTAATGCCAAGGACATTCCAAAGATGCACAACAATGAGGTTTGTCAAAAAGAAACAGGAACCTCATGGAAACAGGACTATTTTTTGTGCCTTTAAAAAAAAAAAAAATCTTAACCACCCTGTATAGTTCCTAAGCATTAACAGAACTGTGCTCACCCAGCAGTCTTTCTTCCCCAGATGTACCCTTCATCCACCCTACTGAAGGCAGTCCCACAAAACCACGGATGCAGGTGGACAAAATACCCAAGTACAAACTGCAGTGCACATTAGAGGATTTTAGTCTCTCATTCTGAGGGGGTGAAAACTTCCCAGAGCCAATATAGCAAGTCCATGTCTCATTTGGCACACACCAGACATTGACAGAATGCTGCTGTGAGCAAAATGTGTTTCTGCACTACACCTTTACCGGGGAACCACGGTGTTCTCATTAGGAAGACAGAAATAAAAAGCTGAGCAGTAATAAAAGGAAAACAGAAAAATAAAGTGTGGCATGACCCACTTCATAATAAAATGGATAATTTAATAGATATTCTTGGATATACACAAAATAGGGATCTAGCTCATGCTCCTTTCTCAGCACGGATGGGAGCTTTGCCACAGGCTGAGATGGGATGAGATCAGTCTAATGCATGCATGCACCACATGCAGCAAGGGGGTTCTGGTGGGAATCTCAGACTTGCCTGCCATTATTCAGAAAGTAAAACATTTTTAATGTATAAATCGCTAATGCATGTCCAGCTCTACTATGGGATATTCAATATATACACAGTAATGAACACTCCTGCTGATTTAAGGTGCAGGATGACATAGGAAAATAAAGCAGCTTTAATAGAACAAAACCTGCCCTTCAAAAGCAAGGTCCTAAGCACAGTCTGGGCATCTTCTGTGCTCTTTGTAAAGCAGTAGTGCAGCAAGATAAAGCTAATCATCCCTTTGGTAGTTTTCTACAAGATGATTATTTAGAAGGTAAAGAGTTACTAAAATTCTTTCCCAAATGCCATATTTGCCATGCTTCCCAGAAATCAGCCCAATTCTTCTCTCTCTCCTTACCATATGTTGACAGACTGGGGCTTTTTGCATGCTCAGACACTAGTCAACAAGCCAGAGGAAGAACCGAGCATATGTAAATGAGAAGGATGTTCTCGTGGTTACACAATTATTGAAGGAATCACAAGAGGACTTTTATTCTGGTTCTGCTACAATTCACTGCCTGAATGTGGTCAAGTCACAGACTCCAGTTGGGTTAATTCAGTTTTCTTACTGTGAATTTGGAAAGCAGTGACAGGCAGGCACCACCAGGCTCCACAGCCCAGAAAAACCTGTGAATATCCGGAACTCCTCCCAGAGCCCGTGCCAGGGAGCCCTGGACGCTGTAACCCAAGCCAGGGCTCGCAGGGTATCGCCAACGCCCTCCCTGTCCGGGAGCCATTCCAGTCGTGGCAGCACGCGTCAGGTTGGAGCTATCTAGACTCCCTGGAACCGAAGGCTTAGTCTCTTGGCAGGATTAACATGGCCCTGCACCCTTGGAGACAGCACTGAATTCTCTCTCATCAAAATGTTAACCAAGGAGCTCCTACAAAAACCTCCCGGCTCAGTCTGTGATAATCAAAGGACAAGATTGGGAACACATTACCTCATTTCTCAGTCTGGGGAAGACACATAAAACCTCTTCCTGTGGATCACTGCCAAGGCAGCAATACCTTTACCTGACCAATCTTTGCTATTTACAGCAAATTACCTTTGGAACATTCCATTTGTTCCAAAAAAGTGGGGTACCAGACTGGAGCACAGATTCCACCAGAGAAGGGAGTCTTACAGACAGACCACAGAGATCTGCTGCTCAAAAATGTCTGCTGTTTGGGTGTCTTATCCATCCCAGGTCCAAACATGTCCTTAGCCCTGCACTCATTAATGGACTAGACATCAGAGTAGAAAAATACCTCATGTCTGTGGGGGAGGCTGTGGAAATTGAAAGGAAAACTCCTGATCATCCCTAAGAGCTCATTCAGGAGGTGACAATTTTCAGTCAAGCTGCTGCCAGATTCACATTACACCTTAAAAACAAAAGCCTTTTCCTCAGGAGTCTTCCTCTTCCCCTTGCCACTACATTTTATACATGAGGCCGGCAAAGCCCAAAGCCGTTCTCCACCTCACTTTAGGCCGTGCTGACAGCCCTCTCCCACCCACTCAGCAATCCCAGCAACCTGTCGGCAGGCCAGGGGAGCACAGGGACACACAGCTCCCAGCCCACCAGTCCCCACGGGGCTTGTATCCAAGATCCACCCGCTTAAAGCTTCAGCACTGCAACTGCAGCTAATTCCACAGGAGGGTGCAGGCTGCAAACTCTCCCAAGTATTTCACTTTATTACAGGTGAAATGGGCACCACCCATAAGAGGAGACAGAAAACAGACACCTGACAGTCTGTCTGCTGGTCCCTCTCTGATCACTGGGTTGGGCCTCTCTCCTTGACTGTGCTGCTGGTTTTCCTGAAGGTTGTAAGAACTTAATAATCACTAAGACTTTAACTTCTGCCAGATTTGTTGTATTAGCCTATAAATACTGGCTTGAGATTAGCCAAGGGCTTTCAACACTTTGGTGACTGAAAATGTCTAGTAAGCAGACAACAAGACTGCAAAAGGTTCATTTTTTTAGAGAAAATACGTCCAAACCAACATGAAGGTGACTGAGGAGCACACCAGGGCAGGGCAGGTCTGGCCCCACAGGCAGAAGTGAGTGGGAAGCTCCTGGCTCAGGGGCTCGATTCAGCTGAGCACACTGCTCCCCCTCTTCCACTTTAGCTGATATCTGACATCTTCAAGAGATGTGCTTCAACATTTCTGTGGCATTAAAATGCATAATAAAACAGTTCTCAATGTCAGAGAGAAATGTGTGTATATTAAGATATACTCACTGATAATAGCTGCCCATGAAAACACAGCAAAACACTTCAGGATTTAATTAAAAGAGGGCAGAAGACAGGAGGCATTACTGCCCTGCAAGCGATCATTAACACACACAAGCTTTGGTGGAGCAGAGTAATACTCAATGAACAGGCAAGATCAATATGCACCACTTTTCCTCAGCTCTGCTCTAGCCCTCTTCAAAAGAAACCTTTATAAGCTAAAATTTAAAAGCATATTGCCCTCCCTCATCTGCTCTCTTGCCGTTTCTCTTCTGAGAGCTTGTTATTCATCAGGGAAGTTCGACAGGACACAAGAAGACAATGAAACCTGTCCACAGCAGGAGGGTTGGGACTAAATGAGCTTTAAAGTCTCTCCCAACCCCAGCTATTCCATGATTCTATGATTCTCTGCAGCATCACAGCACCTACACCTTCCTTCTGGAAGCAGTTTTCTCAAAGTTTCCTCTATAGGCACTAGAGTTTTATAGAAAAAGGAAAACAATCAATTTAAAGTTTGAGGAACTTCTTCCAGGAAGAGCTCAGGAGAAAGGGTTAAGCATTCATCCAAATGGATGAAAACCCTTGTTTTGCCTCTCTTTTAGCTCTCCAAAACCACCATCTGATGCCTCTATCAGCACAAAACTGTAATACCAAGCTTCAAAATGCCATTCCCACAAATCTCTTCTTGCCAAAAAATGACAAATGATTCCTTCTCCACAGATAACTCTACACCCCTGCGTCATCTCAACTACCTCATGCAAAGTGAAGATCACCAGCAGTCTGCAATCGATTACAGCCGTAAGAGATCAGCCCAATGGCCTATCAAATTTAATCCCCAAGACAGAAACCCATGCCAGAAAACATATCCAAAACCCATCTAAGAAAAGAAGTCTTTCCATCAAACACAGCGGGCTTTGAATTGAATTGCTCTCAGAAAAAAAAAAAAGAAAAAAAAAAGAGAAAGAAAAAAATAAAACCCAAATTGAAACTTGTACCACCACACACCTACAGGCAATTGCAGTGGCATGAGGTAGCTAGAAATGTGTCAGGAGATTGATAGTCTCTTTTTTATTCCAATGCCTGTAAACATTTTCTTAAAACAGATTCACTGAACTGTTTAGATCAGAAAATATGAAAAAGTGAGGAATGTGACTTCCTTATCTAGATATATAATACATTTGTAAGAATTTCATTATTAAGTACTTCATCCCCTTAGCAGGGCAGTGGTAGAATATGCAATAAAAAAAATTCTATTATTATTATCTCTATGTTACTTTCCCCTTTCAGTGCCGTCAGACATTGTTCCTGAGCTGTGAAAAGGCAAAATGGAATAACACTGCTCATCAACTTTCACAAGTGCTGCAGACTTACTGCTTAACTAAGCAAAAGCCAAGTTCTGTTGGCTGTATCCCTCCAAGGTGTCACCTCTGCCTTTCCTTCTGACAGCGCTCTAGAATTCATCTGCAAGATGACTCTTCGCAAGTCAAAACTTACGGTGAATTCACCAACCGCCCGCGGACCCCACATCTGGTCAGCAAAACAAGCTTGCCAAACTATCCGGCTACTGAGCCACCTCTTGCGAAAGGGACCCTGCCCGTGAGGAATCCCCTGCCTCAGGTACTCTGCCAAGGGATCGCTCAGGTCTGAAACGTGGGCGTGAAAACCCCGGTGCTAGCGGTGGAGAGCGATACGCAACACCTGCACAGTGTAAAAGCGCAGGAGTCATCCCGCTCTCCTTTCCCAGGAAATGTTGAGTTATTTCAGCCAGCGGCGTGCCCAGTGCGCTCCAGCTTCACCCCGCGCTCCCTGCCCGCGGGGAAGCGGCGCTGCTCGGAGCGAGCCGGGGCGCACCGGCCGCTCTTCGGCAGCGGCACCGGAGCGGGGACAGCCCGGCACCCCGGCTGAGGCGAGCCCGGCCCCGCAGCCCCGAGCCCCCACAGTCCCCTCGCGTCGCGGACCGGCCACCCGCGGGTGGCTCGGTACTGACCGGCCGTGGGCACGTCGGGGACCAGCTTGAGGGGCCCGATCTGCCGCAGCTGGAACGCCGTCCGCACTTCGTGGCAGCTGGGGGACCTGGCCGCCGCCACACAGCCGCACAGCCCCGCCGCCAGCAGCCACAGC
>VZTX01025378.1:342690-467179 GCA_013400915.1 Pardalotus punctatus
GAGCGCCGCGCTGCTGCCGCCCGGCCCCGCGGGACGCCCGCACTGAAGTTTGCACCGAGCATCGCTGCGGTGCGGTGCCTGCGGGCCGTGCCGAGCCGAGCCGAGCCGGGCAGCGCAGCCAGGTCAGTGCGAGTCAAGCGAGAGTGCCGAAAGAAGGCAGATCGGCACCAAGGGAGGTGCGCGCCCTCGGCGTGGGGCTGTTCAGAACACGGTACAGAGGGCGAGCAGAGCAGTGGGTATGAAGCCCCGAAGCACTGCAGGTTGTGCACTCACGCACGGTTCGCTTCGATCCTGAAATTCCTAGCAGATGACATGGAAGGGTCTTCGCGATACAAGTGTTAACTCCATCCAGCAGTCCCTACAGAGACTAGAAACTTCACCCCAGGAAACATATCCTTATACACCAACTGCGGATATAAATTGCTCATTTGTACAAAAGCCAGCAGCGGTTCTATCCTATACGGGTTTGGGGGACATAGCCACCTCCTGGGGATAACACCACCCTCAGAGAGGTGGTCTGTGATCTTTTCACTGCCCTCACAAGCTTCGGTGTCAACTGCTTTACCACACGTTTGAGCACAGAACTATCCGCAACACTTACGAATATCTTCCATTTCACAAAAACATTCAATTTCCAGAGAAGCCAAACCTAAGCGGTCTCCCACAAAGAGTCCCACTTGCACAGTACCTCTTAGGCATATGGAGCACGTTACTAGCTGCAAGAATGACTATTGTTTGAGACCATTATGTCTGATTTCTTTAAGGTTCCTTGTAACCCTCAAGATGCTTCTAATGTGCTTCTGGAGCAGCAGGGGAGCCCACCTGCAGCTAATTTAACCATTATACATTCCCATAGGTAGTAATGAGAGGCTGAGCTCAAATGTTGAGGTTGCCCGAGTTGTATTTTAATAGCTAGAAGTGCAAATCCTTTCAGCAATTTACTTGTATTAACTTTGTTCCTATCAAGACAAGCGATTAATTCTCACTTTAAAAAAAAAAAAAAACCAAAAAACAAAAACCAAAACAATTTAATGTAGATCATTTAACTTGTAAACTAAAAGAAAAAACAATCTGGAAGAACAGACCAGCCATGTAATCAGGTTTCTTAATTCAAAAGTAGAGAACAAGTCACCTTGAAAGCCCTCTGCTCAGCCAGTTTAGAGCTGCAGTCCCTGGCTCATTCTGCAGTTTTCCAGATACCCAGGACAGCATGGAGCAGGACAGCACAGCAAAAGGGCTGACCCGCAGGAAGTCCAGAGCCCACAGACACCCAGGCAGGTTCTACGGACAGCAAGGCTTAAGTTACATGCCCACAGATATTAACAGCATCAGACCCCAAATCAAGGTGACAACAGGTAGACGAAAGAGTGATAAGGGAATAATCAGTATCAGTGACAGAACAAATTAGTATCATAAGACACAGTACCATAGCTGCCAAAATATTGTCCAGCATGTGGGTTTATGAACCCAAGGAAGATGAACAAGTTGCCCCCAGTTGCATTTTGTTTAACCTCAGGCCCAATAGTAAAAGCCTTTATTCAGACAATGCCCACATTGACTTCAGTGGGAGTTCTGCCAGAAAAGAAATGGCAAGATGATGGCTCTGACAAATAATTTACTTGACAAATAACAGCATTATTTGGCATATATGTTATTCTATGAATAGCATCGAAACAGTCTTGTGCAAGGGCTTGAGGCATTTAATTCAGTGGGGTTTTTGCTATTGTTTTCAGTGGGTGGCAAATTCAAATCCCTAGTTCTTTTCTAAAATGATTTATTTTAGTGCCTCATCTTTATATGATGGGTGTTCTTTTCATCACCTGTCTTTTTATGTTATGTCACTTGTTTGTACTTTTTTATTGGTCCTCATATGGTTAGCAGAGAACAATCCATTACATCATCTCCAGTTCCCCACCTCGCCTCAAAATCCTGCTAATGAACCAGAATTATTCCTGTGCCCAGCAGAAAACTCAGTGAACTGTAATGTCCTCACATGTAATCCTAGTTACTTCATTACATAAGGAAACATTTACATTTCATTTGGTTTTGTGATCTCTGTGTTGAGAAGCATTAAATAAAGATGGCATGTTACGTTTTTCAGGCTGGAGTTTGACTTCCCCCGCCCCCTTTTCAAAAAAAAAAAAAAAAAANCCTTTTCAAAAAAAAAAAAAAAAAAGTAGGCCCTCCCCACACTGCTCAGGTGTATGTTTTTGCACTAATTATATCATAACAATGAGCTATAACAAGGAGATAATCCTTACCACCTGAGCAGCCCCAGGTGTTGTGCATGCACACACAGTCCGCAGGTAACTGCTGGCTCCTGCGTGCCCATGCTGACACTGAACTGTCACACTCCTGACACTGCTGAGGCACCCACCAGCACAGCCGGGATTGCCACTTAAACCCATCCAGTGAAAAGTGACAGGCACTTCACGTGTCTCTCCCTACAAAGTGATCATCAAACCCATTGTCATGTTTGGGTGCCACTGACTTCCCAGAGGACTGGGAGCACACACCACAGCTGTAACACAGTGGACTCCAAGTAATTTAGGCCTAATTTCTCCAAAACACATGCTCCACGTACAGCAGGGCAGTCATACCGACTGTAGGGAGGTAGGCAGGTGCTCAATGGCAAACACAGGCCTGAGTGCTTTGCTGGAACACGGCTGCAGATAACACGAGAGCTGTTTAGCCAGTTATCGTACAGGACATTCTACCACACTTGAGCAATTTGCTTGGAACAATCACCATTTACCTTGTCAACAGGTGTCTTGTATTTTAACAAATGAGTATTTATTAACTGTACATCACTGAGAACTGTATCAGTACTTCTTACAATGAATGGCCATATAAATCTGCCCAAACAATCCGCTCAGCCTAATCCTGCTAAAGTGACCACAATACTCAGCATGAGCTTTGGATGTGTAAGAAAAGCCAGGATCAGGCCTAGAAACAGGGTTTTGTGTGCCTGCTGCCTCAGTCCTTCTCTTGTTGAATATAGCTGGAGCTTTGCCAGTGATTTAAATGGAAGCTGGACTAATTCCTTTATGTTTAAGATAAGCTCATCTCCAACTGGACTTTCCACCAATGGGACTTAATGGGCACGAGGTCTGCTCTTGCCAATTCGGCTGCCAGAGGAAAGCCTGACTGTGTGTGCCTCAGCCATTCCAGGAAAGCCAACAATCCAGTCTTGACAGCCTTATTTTATCTTTAGAGGTCCAATTTTTCAAGGTACATGTTTCACTGAAGCACCTGAGGATCTCGGTGGACAGAAGTAAAATTAAGGAACCTGTTTAAGTCACTTGAATGAGCCCAAATGACATGCTGATTTACATTTTAAAAACAACTTAATCAGCCTCAAAAGAAATGCAAAATCCTCCATCTGTAATTAACACTAGTTTCCTTTTTCAGATTTTTATAATTTCCTGGTGTTCCTTCTTCTAAGAAAGTTAAATTTATTTTCTGAAGTCTATTTCAAGTCAGAGCAAACTTTAAAGCTGAGTATGAAATTTTAAATATAGATCTTAATAGTAAAAAAGTTGTGCATGAAATATTCATAAATATGCCAAGGCTAAAAAGCACTGCTAGAAAATTATTTCTGGTAATTTTACTCATTTTTTTTTTCATCCGGTTAAATGATGAACACTATGAAACTAATAGAAAAATTACCAGTATATGCCTACCATTCTCTTTTCTGTTTAGAGATTCCATTTCCTTCTCTTCTCATTCCCTCCAAGCACTGAGCACAAAGAGAATGATCAAGCTGCCATACCATGAATTGTTTCCCGTGCTGTGTGTATTCCACATGGAAAAAACGTGTGCAGACCTTTTTGATGGTCAGAATGCAGTATTCCTGTGCTGCCTCATTATTTCGTGGATATTTTTCACTTTACCAGACCTATTCAAATATACACTTTAGATGTGCCTGTCATACTTTTTTTTTCCCGGAAAAAACCTATCATACCTGAAAAGCAGAGCCACTAACTGTACCATAACACTGATTTAAAAAAATATATATATACATATACATATATATATATGTATGTATTAGACCACCAACCAACCAAAGATCCGTGAAAGAAACACAATCAGTGTGACAATCCAGCAAGTCAGGACAGCCACTAGTTAAGAGGAAACATCCTGTAGACAATGCTGAAAATATCTTCACTTTTTCATCTTTTTCCAGTGTTTTCAACAATGTGAGAACAATTATTTTGTATCAGACCAAAAATCCTTTAGCCCCTTGACTTATCTCCTGTGGCAGAGATCAGACCTCCTACACTTATTTAGAGATTACACCACGTACAGCATATTGGAGTTCTCCCTCTCTGGATCTGTTCCAAGTCCCATCCTGGCCCCCAGAGACTGCTGTGTCTGTTCTCTGACATCAGCTGAGAACATCAGCCTCAGCTCCCAGAACAGCAGCTTTTTTTTGGTCATTAAAAAAATGCCTTGAGAAATAGTTATCTCAAAGTCTCACTGGAAATGCAAGGGGGGAAAAAGCACATATTTTAATGACTCAGAAAAAACAGCACCTCCCAGGGCTGACAAGTGATACGATCCAAGAGGAACACGATGGGAAGGTGACTGCATGGTATCAGTCTGCCCATCTCAGTAACACCAGCTCTTTCTGTCTGAATTCTTCCTCAAGCATCCTGGTCACTGAGCAGCTGAGAAGATGAATATACTCTTTGCCCTCACCTGCATGGCTCAGCATACAAATTAATTTAACTGGGACAAAAAAAAAAAAATCCTGAACTTTCTCTTGTGAGAAGCTGCCTTGCAGCCCAAGGGAAATCAAGAAGATTACTCAAGGAGTAAAGGCTGCATAACATAAGCAGAAGTATCTAGCTCTAGTTTCACATACTTCAAAAGACTAATAATGGAAGTAAGTTTTGTGTTGAAAAGAGTCAGTAGCTTATTGTGCACATTTCAGTCATTTCTCCTCACAGCAACAGGAGAACAATATCACAGCAAATACCAAGAGCTCCCAGCTGGTTCAACAAATACCAGCATCAACCCCGCAGGGCTAAGGGTGGGAATGCAGGGACATCCCATCCACCTCTCAGGGTACGGTTCAGGTCTGAACGCGACCCAGCACAGAACAAAAAACCCCCAGCGCCTGCCCCAGAGGACGTGTGGTTGTGTGAGCCTGGGTCAGCTGCGGCCCCAGCTCCTCTGCCTTGCCTTTCCCTGGGAGCAGGGGCAGGCCCAGAGGGGAGCCAGGCAGGCACCCCATGAGCAGGAACCTGCTGATGCTGTGCAGGCACCCAGCACTGCCATTCAGTTCCACCGCAGCCCTTCCAAGCACCACATTCTCTTAAAACTGAACTTCAAAAAAAAATCTGTTAAGAGAACACTTATAGAAAGTAACTTTCTATAACTTACTTATAGAAAGTAATTTTTTCCTCTCCAGAATAGTCCAACAGGCTGGATGCACAGGGAAGAGGGATGTGTGGACTCAAGCTGTGACAGGGCATTCACGCTCCTCTGAGCAGTTGTAATGCAGATCAGCCACCCCCTCACCTCCCACAAAATTTGTACTTGGGGTTCCATAGTGACAGACACACAATGTCACACTTAAAGTGAATTTAACTTTAAAATATGCACCAAAAGCTGCCTATAACTTCAGATAACCTTAAAAGAACTCCTGGCTGTTGCCTCCCTGACAGGTAAAGATGACAATATGTTGGACCTTGTTTACAGACATCATTATTGAATTCAAAACTGCTTCTGAAAATTCAATTTGTTCTTCTTAGAAAATAGTGCCTTTATTCAAAAGCTTATGATATGGAACAAGATCATCTTCCAAAAGTACTATTTCATAAAAAATTGGAGAGATCACATAAAACTTATAGTAGAAGCATGAATGGCATCATTATAATATTTGTAATAGCTTTCTCTAGCAGAACAAAATGCCCCAACTTTCACTTGTCTAGCTGGGCACTCAAAGAGCTGATTCTTAACTGTGTGTCAGAATTTGAAGTTAATTAAAACTAATTGCCCACTGTACTGTAAGCGATGCCACTGCATTTTCAAATAGCTCTGTTTCCATGGGATGATTTACTTAAAACTGATGTCTCTCATTGACTGAATTCTGGGTTTGCCTTAATTGCATTGTTCAAGTTGTTTATCTTTACTTTCTGCCTTGCAACTTTACATGAAAGGTCATCAATAGCAAAGTTCATTGCAAAGATTGACACTTCATCAACATGAGAAAAAGCATCTTAGAATATCAACTAGTTTATCAAAATAAATGAACTCCTCTGACATCTCACATGACTGTTCCCACAGCCACCACTTTCTGTCCTCAGAATATTTGTTTATGTGCTCAGCTTTGTAACAAAACTTTACAGCTCAGAACCGCTACAGCAGCATTTGTTATCTTTATCACGTGGGTGTAAAGTAAATCTCCTTAATGAGAACACGTGCACCCAGAAAGCCTTGCTGCTGCTCCCACATGCCACTGGTGTGCACACAGACCTGTTCTGCTTCATGTGTCCAGAGTGAAAGGCTCCATGTGCTGGATCCCACAAAATTGTGATTCCATTCACTCCTCTGTCATGGGGAGGCTGTGAAGGGTGCAAACCAGCATCATAAGCACCAACAACCAGTAAGGAGCTGGAGCAGGTCCTGAAGATAACTTTTGTTGCTATAGAAAATGTATTACAGAGGACCAGATGCTGTATAATTATATTTTCCAGCCTAAGAACATGCCTTCAAAATTAAATTTACCAACCACAAACTTGCCTCATTCCCTGCAGTCAATCCTGCCCAAACCCATCCCAAGTGCCAAGATTGCTGTTCAAGTCCAGCTCCAGAGGTCGTGGTCAGATGAGACAGACAATTGGCTGTGCAGACAGCCTTGAGCTCAGCTTACACTTTTGAGCAAGAGCTTCTACAAAGCCCCTCAGCACAAGCCATTCACTGTCTGCATAGAGAGACCCACTGGGGGTATGATGGGCTGTAGAGCAGGACTGTTAAAAACTGCTGGCATGGAGACAGACCATGATTTACCAGTAAAATCTGCAGTGGAGAGATGTACAAAGTGACAGACATGAAAAGAGCACCACATTTCACCAAGTCCAACTTCTAGATGTTAGATTCACACAATATTCCTAGTCCACTTCATTATGAAGGGCAACAGCAACTCAATAGCCTAGAGACTGGATCAGCAATAGCAGAACAGGCACAAGGCACTATTGAAATATGCCTGGAAAGTTTGCCTGTGATGTCTGAAGCACATTTGGTTAAAATATGCTATTCATAAAAAATACACGTTGTGAAGAGCTTTTCCTAATTGGCATTCACTGTTGTCAGTTTTAGACAAACACTTTTGCTTAAAGATCTCACTGCAGAAGACTTTGTGATAAACATTTCCAATAGGAGAATTCTGGAGGGGAAATCCACACTTCAAGAAAAGTGTGAAAAGCTCCCTGGTTCCACAATGCTGGGATAAAGTCCCACAGTTTCTCTCTGGTTCAGCAACTGCCCAGTGCATTCACTGCAAATGGACTTGTGGAGGTGTCCCTGAGAGCAGGAGCTGGAAATGGTAGAACTGGACAAGTCTCTGGCATAACTCCACTGTAGGATCATTGTTAGTGCAAATGCTCAACACTCTTGCAAACAGTAAAGTGTGATACAGAATCAGAAAAATGAAGAGAGTAAGCACCCTGAGCTACATTTTAATGTATGATATATGCTACATGTACCACTGCATTTTTTTAAGGACTATATTTAACAACTGGTTTCTTTGGTTTAAATATTGAAAGTCATCTTTTGCTCTTTTCACATCACATCATAAAATGACTTGTAGATTTAATGCAACAGGTAATCCTGGAGCTGAAAAGTGCTTTTCAAAGTGAGAGAACCTGAATGCAACAGCTCAGTTAAACCTTGTGTGCGAGTGCAAACTTTTCCTAGTAGGTGTTGCTCATGAGTAGCACAGCAATTGCTGCAATTCTTCACATAAATAAACCACAGATGTTCAACCCCTTTAGCTCCAGTCCTGCTGTGGGAACAACCCTTAAAGTCCACCAATTTCAGTTAAAGTTTTTTCCCTGTTTTCATGCCTCTGCCAGCAGATCAGCAATTGCTATTGGAACTCGTCTGGGGACACATCACTGCAGCCTCTTAATACCATGAGTTTCGTGGTACCTTCCCTAACAGAGGGTGGAGCAAGCAATGACAACTGCTCCGTTTGGGGGTCAGGCTGCTGCCACCCCTCCCTCAGCACTCTCCAGGATGCTGAGCAGGCCCCTGCCTTGCCTGCTGGACACTGAATTTTTCATGCACATGACTGTAATCTCTCTTCTCCAAGAGACTGCAGGAAAAAGCAGATGAGCCCTGAGCAAGTATAAATTAATGCTGACATTTGCTGGAATAATGTACTCTCTCGAGCCTCTGCATCTATGACGCCAATAGAGGCTGCTGGCGACATGAGTTTATATGCAACTTTCTGCTAAATCAGAGCATCATCTGTACAAATCAAGCACTTGGGAGACATCCTGAGATTTGTGATGGTCCCTAGAGCCAGAGCTGGGTTCTGAGCCATCTATTCTCACTGACTGCTGAGATTTCTTACAGGCAATTTTTAGTGACAGAACTGAGGATAAATCCCAACCCATATTTCACAAAGTAACAGGCATGCTTTGTTTGACTTTGAAGTACAGATTACTCAGTGATGATAGCACTACCTATTCCACACAGCTCATTTTCTTTCTTCAAAACTAAGTCCAGGGCTAGTTATAAGGGGGTTTCTGCCCTGCACAGTAAATCTGGGACCAATGTGGGCCCCAAGGCATGACGCCTGTTATGCCCAGGTTCTTCACACAGTTGGAGAGTTGAATGAATTAGGATTTTCTGCCTAGTGGCAGCTGTGTGTGTGTGATCCAAGACTCCTCAAAAGCAGTGCAAAGCCCCTGTGACCCCAGTGAGCTTTGGGGACAAGTCTGCTGTGGCCTGGTGCTCCTGCACGTGTTTATCTCTGAGCATTCAGAGACAAGGGCAGGTGCCATGCTGTAACTCTTAAGGATGACGCCCACTTTCTGCTGTTTTCAAACTGACCCCTTGGGAAAGATCTACAGAATCTTTGCCCTCCAAGACAGCAGTTCCAGCTCTCTGGGAGGACCTCAGCCTGAAGCTGAGGGTGTGCCAATGTTATCTTAATAGGCTTTATATGCCTTCCATCAAACCATGTATTAACCACAACTCTTCTCAATGACAGAAGTCAGCGTGCAAGAATTTAGCCCTTTAAGTTATGACTTACAGGCATAGATCTATCAAAAATAAAGCTTTAAAAGCCATCACTAAACTAGACACTAGGACTTAGTATATACTCACAACTAGAATTTGCACTTAAAGACATTGATATGCAGCAAGCTTCTTTGTGAAGGAAAACAGAGTATGAGTGGGGTTTTATTTTAGCTCCAATATACCACTTAAGCTGTGGCATGCTTCATTTGCCCAAATGGAATATAATACATCTTTGTATTGAATTATACTTGGGTTGGTTATTCAATGAAAACTATTATTCCATTACAGCCATAAGAAATGGAAGTGCTGCATATGGCTGTGTGCAATCCATTAACTGGCTTATGGAGCTGAAGACCCTTCCGAGACCATTACAAATCCATTCAATGGCCCTCTCTGCCAGATTTTACACACTGATATCTGCACCCGAGGCCAGAGGCATAAGGCTCCATAGAACCACTATTAATCAGCCTTCATACACTGTTTGTGCCAGCAAAGACAAAGAATATTCCAAGCTTAAACCTATTTGTCATGTATTGTTTCTTTAGATAACTGTGGGATGCATGGAGAACTTCACTGTTCTGGCCAAAGTACATCAGGCTGAAGAGTTCACAAGCAGCTCATCAGCATCAATGTCCACCCGAACCTGCCTCTTGCATGGCAATAATTCACAATACATCTCACACTATAGGGATATTTTCCAAGGGCACAAAGTGGAATAAAAAGGAAAGTTGCCTTAGTTGGCTAATAGACCTTTGACAATCTTCCTTAATATTCCTTCTGGTATCTGTTTTTTTTAATGCAGCTATTTTCTGTGCGCAGAATTTTTAATAGTAGAATTATTTACAATTATTCAGCAAGATAGTTTGTTTTTGCAATATTCTTTGAAACAATATGATCATCCAGCTATGAGTCGGCATGGTTTGGGTTTAAAAAAGGTCAAGTTTATGGTGTGAAATCAATCTTCTGTAATTTCCTTTGTATCAGCTAAGTGGGAGGGCAGCTTGGATTTAAAACACACCAAGTTAATGATTCCAGCAAAGATGCTAGTTGCAAGCAAAAGTTTGATCCAAGTTTTAACTAGGAATGTTTTGCTACCCAAAATGAGTCTTTGCTTTTGGTTTTATTTGGCCAGGTGAATTTTCCAAGATGTTTCTTACAATCAGTTCTGTCCTTTCTCCGTTATCCCTGCCATATGCACCAACTCACATCAGTACTCAGAAAATTTTACCTGGAAATGGTGATCACAGAATGAGGTTTTGGCTCCCTGTGAATCTGGACAGACTGATGAACACGTGATACAGAAGTCACACAGAAAATGGTTTGTCACCAAAGAAGGGGAAGATGCCTCAGTGAGTTGCAAGTATCCAAAAACCTCATCCACAGCAGCATTCAGACTGGGACAGGCATTTTAAAGGTGGTGACATGGGGACAACAAATCCAAGCTGTTGTAAATGGACACCTGGCTCTTTTTGACCCTATTCAAGATAGCACTGAGCATCAATTTTCTCATGTTTAGAGGATGTTTCTTACTAACATCTAGAAGTGAAAAATGCAGGAGAAGGCACAAGGAAGAGCCAAGCAGGAATTGTGAGGTGCTTGGAGAGCAACAGCATCGACAGTCCAGTGTGTTAGCGCTTCCACTGCCAGAGCTTTCAAATATGTCTTAAGACAGACACAGTCTTATGTATTTAGTACATTTTCTGGCAATCTAGTGAAAGCTGATGTGCTAAAAATGCATGACTCATGCAGGCTGTTACACTTCATTTCCTCCTGAGGAAAGGCAACTGCTCTTGTCTTTGTCCTAGGGCCAACATTTTGGGTAATTTACCTTTGACATAGCCCTAAGCCAGCTGGGATTTCTCTCTGGGCCAATTCCCAGCCCCTCTTCCAAACAGAACAAAAATGCAAAAAGCTGATGCAATTCCTCAAAAGCATAGGTGGCTGTGCAATGGGTGTGGGCTGCCTTAGCATGGCAGTAATTAATTATCTAATTAGCTGATCTGAATCACTACCACTGTGCACACAGGGATCCACAGGTGAGCTGTGGCAACAAAACATCTTTTTGGCAAGCCTGTTATGATCTGTCACAGCTCAGCACAGGAGTTGACACAGCCCTACCTCCAAGATAACCAATCTGCCTTACAGGAATGAGCTCTGAACTACAGGAGACAGCAACCCAAGGGGGTTTTTAATATTTTTGTTGACCTATTGTTGCCAGGGTCAGTGTTATTTCAAGTTACACCACACTCCACCACCAGGAATTTTCCTATGGACTTCTTTCTTCATTCAGTAAATTCATTGAGAAGAGCTGAGAGCAGATGCTTACACAGAGGTGATAGAAGAGGGAAACCTGCCCAACTTGGCAGCAGCTAGGAGCATCTGGTAGCAATAACACATCAGAGGTTGCTATTTGACTTAAAGAGACTCTTCCTAATGCAACAAAAAACCCTTCCCACAACTGGCAACAAGAACTTGACAAATTCCTTTTCTTTCTATTTTTCCCACTACTTTGAATACCATGTCAAGCTTGTGGCCAGAAGGGATCCTCCTTTCTGTACCTCATCAGTGGGGCACTTGCTCTTTTTTTCCCGCCTTAGCACCACTGATTTTGAAGAACAGAGAACAGTCAAAAAGTATCCTGAAAATGTTCTGAAGGGAAACATCTTGCTGGAAACAGGAGTGGGGGATAATGCACCCTGGTAACTCATGTTCATGGCAGACATGCACTTTTCTAGGCATTTGAGGTCCCTCTGATATCTGATCAGTTCAGGCTCTCCAGCCCTTCCTAGAAACTCTTGAAAAATCTAAAGGTACTTTTTAATCCCCAGGCTAAAAATCCAGTGAGCTACAATCATACCCACTCTGAATTCTTCTGACTGAAGAACTTCTTTTAACAGGAAAATTCAACTCTATTGGTACCTCAGTTCACCCATGAGAAAACAGGCAGGAACATAACACTTTTTCTGGAACAAAAGTATTCTTTATGTCAAGCTGCCTGCATGGAATAATTTTTCCTCATTTTGTTTCCTTTCTGGAAAGACACCTTTTCCCCAGTCCTTGTTTCATAACAAAGGAGAGATGAACATATACAGAAATTTGCAATCAGGACTTCCACAGCTGTTCACTGTAGCAGGGAAATCATACAAATGACTCCCTCCTGTGTCCCTTGTTACACCAGGATAAACCTGCATTGCCATTGCCCCTGGTGCAAGGATAGTGGAGTTCACAAAAGCTGTCAGAGCAAACAGAACAAGCTCTCATCCTCACTGTCTGACTGCGAGTTAAAAAAACCTGCTTTAGTAGAGCACAGGGGCTTGGAGGTCTCTGCAATGGCCAGGCATCTGTGGAATTGCAATTAGCTGACAGAACTGGGCACACAAGGGCTACTGCTGGTTTTCAGGGAGTTGCCCTCTTCAGAGGGAGCCCCTCTGTCAGCAAGCACCCTGCAGAAAAAGGCACTGCCACTAATTTAGAATTCTACCTGAAAAAGGGTAGGAATTTCACAAAAAATGTGTAAGACTTCAGCAAGTTGGGGCAAATCTCTGGAGGAGGTAAAACTTCAAATAGAAACATAAAACTTACTATTAAAGAGCAAGCCAGCTCAAAGTATTTCACATGGGGGGGAGGGGGAAATTTTAAAAATCAAGTTGTAAAAGCTGGTATCTTCTGAGGACCACAGTCCTCTTTCAGTTATGGCAGCACCTGGAGGATGCATTTACGCCTCAACACTTCTTGACTAAGGAATGATTTGGATCAGATCATTTTGGGAGGTAATTTCTCTGTGCAGTAACAGATCTGGCCTCAGCCAGCAATCCATTGCACTGTCAGCTGAATAACAGGATCTATACCAACAAAAGCAGAGCCAAAGCTCTCAGTACTACCAACTTCACATTTTGCACTTGGTGTTTTACTGCTATTTCATACTTTATCAAGAAAGCAGATTTTTCCCCAGTTAAAAAAAAAAAAAGGGCATCAGTATCTCTGGCTGGATGCTATGCATGAATTCTTGATCATTTCTCATTTAGAGAATGTCACTACTTTCTATTTGTTTCTTTTCACCTTTTTTGTAGTTAAAGCAGTATTTTTTCCTTTCTAAAGCCAAACTCTCTCTTCAGATGACAAAACACTGTAGCTAATGAACTGAAAATGACAGATAAGAAAAGAAACCTCCATTCAGAAGAGTTATTCCAATTGGTTGCTGAAAGGCATTCTGATATAGTAAAGCTGTGTTAGAAAAAGAACCGAATTTCTGCTTATAAAAAGACAGTTCTCAAGTATTAACCATTAATTTCAAATGAAATCAGCTTAAGAATGCTTTAAGATAGCAATATAGCTATGTAATTTCCCCATTAGATTTACTAAGTCCTTTTGTGGGCACTGAGATGACATAAACCACATGATATACAAATAAATCAGAAAAAAAGAAAAGAATTACTGAGTATTTACTTCCATAATTTCTCCAAGGACACTGAAATTTCTCATTAAAAGAGGGCCTGGCTGCAAGGAACAAATCCATATAACAAATTAATATACTGTTGATGAAACATGTGGAATATATACAGCCAGATTATAAATATGGATATTATGCATCACTATACAGAATATGCAGTGAAATCTCCTCTCCCACAAATGTAATAAAGGAATAAACATGTTGCAGAAATGGATTTATTGCACAAAGTTCTGCATTTAAGAGGTCTCCTGAGCCGTATTATGTGCTAGGTACACTCTGATTGATAGCAGCTTCCAATGCAGGCCCCTTTATCCCCTAACATATCTCCCTGTCAAAGCTACAAACTATTTGTTTTCCTGTTTGTCTTTTTCTTCCATTCACTGACAGTTAAAACACCTAAACAATGACAAAGATTCTGTGAACCCTTTCCCATATTAAAAAGATTATACTCTGCTAGATTTCTAAAACATCCTTGCTCTGAAGTGTACTTTGACTTCATCCACCAGTAAAGGAATCCCACATGACGGCAGAGACCTAAACAGTCTTTTGAAAAGTGGGTTGTGTGCAAGGAATCACAGAGCAGCCTCTGACCCTTCCCATTAAAAGTCATGGGAATTTCGTTACTAAGTCATAATCTACTACAGATCATCCCATTTTCCTTACAAGAAAAGAAGCATTGCCATTTAACAGAAAGCGGCACAGTGTTGATTTTGTCCTAAGGAAGAACAACACATCCCTCTGCAACTGTGGCTGAAGCTTACCTGACAGACCCTTTAGGAAAAATGGTGAGGAAGATGATCAGCCACTGTTTCTAAAGAAAATCTCCCTTTTGAAACTGATGAAAAATAAGTCACTGATAACTGAACAGGGTTGTGTGCTGTGGGTTTTGTATTATTTTTACATATGATTGTCAAATCAATCTGTAATGCACCTTTGATAAGATGAGCTCATTTACTAACATAACAATTAAAACGGTCAGACACCTGCATACATGCTCGCTGAGGACTTTGTTACTGGTTTTGAAACCATTTTGACTACTTGCAAGGCTGAGCAGAATTCCCCAGGCCTGCAGAGGGGACAAATGCACTGCACAGCAGCTTTCAGACACACGGGACCAATTTATTCACCAGCCCAAACCAAAATCTGCTCTAACTGCATTGAATCAGCCTCACTTCCTTTGAAGACACCAGTCTTATGCCAAACCCTGGTAACTGAACATCATTTGTTTGTTGTTTGTATTGAAATGAAGTGCTAACTAGTACATCTCCTGTTAAAGAAAGAGTGGCATTGAGTAATTCTAATCAGTTCCTTTATGAGAAAGTCTGTTTCCCTTCTGCCCATGTTTGCTGTCTGCATGCTAATTCACCCTTGCTTAAACATGCAGTGTTGTCACCACATACCCAAGTAAATTTAGATTTTTTTTTTTTTAAACCACATTAAGACAGGTGCAGTAAATGATTTATTCATCCGGATTGCATTGTTCCCAAGATAGAGACATCCACAAACACCATCATAAGTCAGTGTAAAATATGCACTTGCTTTAACTACACTGTTCAATTACTGATTTCCTGCAGTTTGAGTAGTTTTTATATATTCTGGCTCCTCTGTCTTGTGCAATGTGCTGCCATTTACTAAATTCACTAGAGAAAACCTATGGCCTACTGCCCTACATTAAAGCCCTGCTAATTAATTACAGATATTCTTCCAGGACTGTGTTCTGGATCAATGGGAGGAAAGAAAAAAAAAAAAAAAGTGTCCCATACTTTCCCTTTGTTTTTCCATTTCCACACCACATCTAATGGCTCTTGTATTGAAACCCTATGCCGAATGTAATGAGATGCAAGACTCTTCCACATCCATGGTTACTATTTACTAACAAAACTGATGATGTCAGGAATTTAATTAGGTTGTTTCTAGCACGGAGATTTTAAACCATGAAATCATTAAAGTGTCTAATCTTTTCTTTGTTTGCATTTTATAAAAAAGTAAACCCCAAACTAAACACCATTCCTGTCACAGAGAGCTGAGCTTCTCAGAGTTTGCCAGGCATAACACACTAACAGGTTTAAGAGTAATTAACACAAGCTATTCCACACACTATTATTTTTTCAACCTACATCACAGCAGCAACGGCCACTAGCACTGTTGGGCTTCAAGATTGTACCAGTGTTTTTATTACAAATCCTTACTTACAAGATTTATAACTTTGCTGTAAAAATGAGCTTCAGGCTAAGATTTGGCATGTGTACTCCAGGAATTTGTTTTTAACACTGGAATTGTTATAAACCTGTTGGGATATGCTGGGATACCCCCTGACACAGCACTATAGAGAGAAGTGGGTGCAGAGGCTGTGGAAATACCCAGTGTCATCCATCTCATCCCTGTGCACCCCCTTCCATGGGAGCCTCGCCTGCCCACCCCACTGCCAGGGGCTGGGCAGCCCTCATGGGAACAAAACTGCCTTGGCCTCAAAGAGGATCCAGCCCAGAGGTCAGTGGATGGAAGGACATGGATCTCCTCACACTGCTGCCTGGGGCAAAGCCTGTCCAAGGTCCAGCAGTTCTTTCAGGAGCCAGCAGTGAGGCCCCAAAGCAGAAGGCAGCCACTTTCCTGAATCCACCTGTGCCCCGAGCAAGGCTCACTGTCAGAGCACCATGAAGTGAACTGCACTCACCCACCCACATGCTAATTTATACTTTTGTCTTGTCAAACCCTCACAGCCCTCAGAGATCCATCAGTAGGAAGACCCCCCTGTCACGGTGCTGCTGCCTGTGACAGCTCCACGGGAAAGGAACAAGGATGGGAGCAGACAAAGCATCTCCCACCCTGCCAGCTCAGCTCACAAACTTGGCACCCCACACTGCTGCAGGGTTGGACGACCAGAGGGCTCTGTGCAGCAGAGGTGCAGCCTGTGTTCAACCAGGGACAGAGACCACAGCATTACCCACAAGCCAGAAAGTCCAGGTGACTAATACCTGTTCCATTCTCGGTTCTAATCCAACCAAAGGAGAGCAGCACTGAACACAGTCCTTATCCCTGCTTGTCTAGACTAACACACCTGCAACACAACATAATCAGAAAAAAATTCTTCTGTAGTAGATTCGGGGTGCTGTAGAAATCTCTGCGTTGTGCCGGCGATTTGGACAGAGCTCTCCAGAGTCCAGTCTTAGAGCATGGAGGTTTAGTGGGGAAACAGGGTGGGGGGAGGGGAGAGCGAAGAGAGGCTGAAGAGTAAGAGGAGAAGAAGCGAAGAGAAGAGCCGAGGGAAGAGAGCAGAGAGTAAGAGCAGAGGAGAAGAGCCGAGGGAAGAGAGTGATGTGTCCCTTACAGTACAGTCAAACAGCTTCCCTCCTGAATATTCTATTTTACAGTAACAAATCTCGTACAAGATACAAATCCTATAGCATTTACATACAGCCTACAAGAATCATTACATTACCATTTGGACCCTTCCTGCCAGGCCAGCAGGGTCAGCTTTGACCCTTGGACTCTTGGTAAGGAGAAGGGCATTGTTTAATCAAAGGGGGTTACAGACAGCTGGCCATAGCATTGTTTTCCAGTTGTTCAGTAACTGAGGCTTGGCATTTTAGAGATTGAAACTTGCTTTCAATTCTATTTCACTTACAGGTTTCATATACTCAGAATTTAAGCAATCATATCTACGGGGCCTTCCTGTTTCATCTTCCCCAACATTCTTCCCTGAGCACGACTTAAGTCAGAAAAAATTAACACCAATATTTTTTGCATGATATCAAGGTAGTTTCTACCAGCTGCTCTGAAGGTGGGCTGGAAATGCTGCTCTGCCACATCAGCATCATACTCATCTCAAACTCTGGGCCACCTGTTCTGTCTCCTGCTCATGCTGCTTGCCAGCTGAATGGCTGTGTATTCATCACCTCTGCATGAAACCCACGCTGCACAATGCAGCCAGGGTGCCCCCAAGGAGGCTGCTATAGTACAGACAAGTGACAAATGTGAGGATTACTGTTCATGCCCTTGGGAGAATTAGAGCATGCCAGGAAAACTCAGCCCCGTTCATCTCTACAAAAGGGATAAAACCGTTCTTTATCACTATTACCACCAAAGCTTCTTAATGTACAAAGCCAGAGGTATCCTGTCAAAAAGCAGTAGGATATCAGACAAACTAAAGAACTCCATTAAATCTAAATTTCCCAGAGTCATATTTCTGGAGTTTTGACAGCTTCCTCTTTGTCATGAGGAGTAGAAATTTCATGAAAGTGTCTGAAGTTCTAAGTGACAGCAATGTGATCACACTTAAGAGTAAAAAAAAAAAAAATAAAAATTAAAAAATCAAAGGTATAACTTCAAAAGAAAAATAGGCTAGAAGTCAAACTCAAGCAAATCAACACATGGAATTGCTAAAGGCCCCAGAGAAGAATTTTCCTGAGCACATCCTTTTGAACAGAAAGCTGTTGAAAGGTAGACTGGGAGAAGATCATTGCATTAGAGTTTTAAGATAGTGGTTTAGTTTTGTCGTGTAAGATAAAAGCAACTCAGATTTACTGCAACTTCATATAGCAAGATTCTAATGAAATTCAATATAAACATTGAAGAGGATTACAGTGGGGTAAGAGGGTTTTTACTTTTGAATGATTAAACTTTACCTAAAAATGCCGTGGTGGTTTGGTGAAAGCCTTTTGCTAATCTTAGCAAATTATTTTGCTTGCAGAAGAAACCAGAGCCTGAAGTTTCTTCAGTTCAAGCCCACTTATTTTCTGTATTATGTCCTAAACTTCCATTTGAAGACTGAAGTATTTAACAGAGGTAATTTTCAAGTTGCTGTTTTGGTTTTTGTTTTTTTTTAATTTTCAGCTTTGAAAATGAGACTGTAGTTGAAGTTCATTGTACTTAATCTTTAAATCATCAGAAATACTGGCAGAAATAAACCAAACGGAAGATGTGCTTATCCTACACCCCAGAAAGACTGCATGGGTGCCCTTGAAGAATGTGAGTTAGCATGTTAGGAATGCTTGTACACCTGACTTTGGACCAGTCTGTCTCCTCAAGTCCCTCCATATAAATTATTTTGAGAAGCCAGTTCTCAGTTATTCAGAGAGCTTTGAAGACAGTGTCCATCTCTGTACAGTTCAGTCTCTAGGCTTATTGGTAAAGGCCAGTCTCTGACAAACTCAAAATCCTTTCATTCAATTTCTTGAATTGTCCTCCAGAAACAAGAAGGAAACACTCTGTCCCTGTACAAGACAGAAGTACAAATTAAAGAGACTTTTGGACAGAAGGATGGATGGCTGTAAGTGTCCCTGACACATTCATTTCCACACTGCAGTGGCACATGAAGGCTGCCTGCCTATCTATACACACACAAACGTGTTCTGGGGGATTGAAATGCAAGTGCAGCACCCATTTTTAATCATATTCCGCTCAACTGAATGCAGTCCCTGCCTCAGGACTGGCCTTTGCCATCCCAGGCCTCAGTCAGAGATTAAAGGCACCTCTCAGGAGGAAAGCAGATGTTTCCAGAGGAGAGCTGGGGCTGCCCCTGCCCTCAGCACCACACCTGGCACTGCAGGGGGATGGCACACGGAGGGGGCGGCATGCCACCACACCCCACCCCTGGAACAGCTCTGCACAGCACTCAGAGCTCACCCACAGCATTTTGTCATTTAGATTTTGCTTCCGCATTTTCCCAAAGCAAGACTCCCAAAATGAATGAAGGGCACTCCTGCACATCACCCTGTGTGAGTGGGGCCCACATCAGGGCTTTAACCCCAGAGCTTTCTGCGCTCCAGGACTGTTCTCCACACCAAGCTGTTCTAAGGACAGCTGGAAGAACCCCTGGGCAAGAGTCTTGGCAACAACCACTTTTCCAGAAATGCTTATTTAAAGAGATGGCTCATTGCTCCTAAGTCACCTTAAAGCAGCAGGCAGAGAGGACACTGAAGATGAATCTGAGCGAGTAGCTATTACTTAAGTGAATGACAAAGGCTATTCTAACTGAGCATTTAATTACTTTGACCTTGGAAGAAAAAGCATCCCCTTTATATGTGTTCCAGGTTTGCATAATCAGTTTCTTCCCTCTTTGATCGCTTAACCACATGCATTTCTCCTGCACAGAGCTTTGCTATTGTTCCCATCAGACTCCAAAACGCCACTGCGCACTGTTATTGCACAAAAAGCAGAAACAGCAAGTTTGGGCATTCTGCCATTGCCATTTCACTTATTTTCATCTTAAGTGCAAAATGTTCTTTGTTTGGCAAAGAATAAGATGTGTGTGTCACAGTGGGGAGGGCAAAAATATGAGCTGAAAGTCAAGCAGGGTACATTGTGCTCACCATGCTGTGTTTTTGTGGGCTGAAAGTCACCCATGATCAGCTGATCTAAGACTCACCATGGGGGAAAACAAAAAAACAAACAACCCCCCCCNAAAAAAACACAACCACCCCCCCCCCAAAAAAAAAAAAAAAAAATCAAATAAGAAGCAAAGTAAAAACCCTTGGAAAAAAAATCTCCCCCAACATCTCAATGGATACAGAATGAAGAATTAGCAAGATACTCTGGTCTTTAGTTACTATTGGAGACTGATCTTTGTAAAGCACTTGTTTTGTCAAAGGATGTAGGCAGAGCAAGCAGAGCAAAGGAGAGATTTTAAAAAGACAGTAACTTGTGTTACTTTCTGCCTTCCACCAGAAAAACTAGGATGAACTTAGGTAAAAGTATAGAAAGAAACAGTAGGGCTAGCAAAGAGAAATGGCTTAAATCAGTGGTAGCTGGAAGGTCCTTAAAAAGACTGCTTAGTTGATGTGTTCCAAAACCACAATGCAGGATAAGGGCCTGAAGCCAAAAAGAAAGAACACAGCTTGTCCCACCAAGTAAGAAGTGAAGAGTCCAAGCTTCCCCTTGTGCTGTGCCATAGAAAGAGTGGGTAAGGATAAAAATTGCACAGATGCATAACAAGGCTGATCGGTTTAAGTATTTCCTCCGCTGGAATGATGGCACCAGGGAAGGCAGATAATAGTTTCAGAAAGGAGGCAAAGCAGCTGCAATTCATTTCAGCAGCAATGAATCGGTAGCCTAGGACCAAAGTAAAAGAAATACATTTGTGTAAGTGAGGAGCCCTTGGAGAGGCAGTGTCAACATAGTCCAACTATGGCTCCGAAGACTGGTCCAGAAATTTATCCTAGAAATATCCTAAATGAACAGAACTTCTACAATGTGGCTTAAACAAGAGCCTTACAATAATCTGGGAAAAAACCCCTTTTCATTGTTACTTGGTAGGACATTGTCTAATTCATCTATAGAAGTTAGTCACCATTAACAGTCACTGCCAACTATTTCAGCTGAAGAATAAAAGTCTCATCTGCCAGGACATGAAACTGAAGTACCAAAACTAACATCCAATATATGAGATCTGCATTCAGTTTGTGGCACAGCAACATATTTGAAGGCCATTTTAAAGAGAGAATCAAGGAGCAGATGAGGGCAGAAGAGTATCTTCAGCTATGACATAAATTAAAATTTTAAAAAATTTAAATCTTTTAAAGCAAATCTGAACAGAACTTAATGGGAATTTTAGTAGTTATAGAAGGCTAGGTGTCATCACAAAGCATCCCTACTTTCAGTCTTGTGGGATTATTTTGCCTCTTTGTGAGCTGAGATTGACAAATAACAGTTATTATCACCCTGCTCCTTTCTCACCAAGCTTTGAGCACAAGCTCTGTCCCTGGCCCTCAGAGTACAATGCCTAAGACAGAGGGACTCTGAACTCAGATCATCAGTAACATCCACAAGATATGCAGCAGGAAGATACTCACAAAAGCAGGTTTTAGGAAGTCTGTAGCTGTACAAGAACGCCTAAAAACAACCCCCCTTCTGCCAAAATACAGAGAACTGCTTAGACACTAATGTGACTACTGGTTCTAATAATTAACTTAAACAAAAAAATTGTTTTATGATCTCAAATTGTGTCATACACGAAGTGTGTTTGACACCATGCCCTAGGAAACTGTGTCCTCCTTTCCTATTGTAAGGAAAAGATTTTGCATCAGCAGCCTGACTGCAAACTTTCCTCTAGGGCTGAACTGCTCCCACCTTATCTGGACTGACCAGCACTTGGAGAAAGGCAGAGCTCACAGGATGTTTCACAGCATCTACAAGGACACTCACTCATATCTAAGCATCTCCTATGGATATCTAGTATTAAGTGTAAAGTACTTGAAAGCTTTAGGAGCGGGGACAGGTTGAAGTTCATCTTGCTTTTTAGTTCTGCTACAGACCATCACACTGAAGATCTCTCTGGGCCTCTGCAGTCATTTAAAAATAGGAATAAAATGCCTCCAACCACCTGCTTTTAGGCCATAAAACCTCTGTGTTACGGGCCTGAGTTACCATGTTACTGCCCAGTGTAAGAAAGATGCTCAGTCCTGCAATTGGAAGGGCAAAATTACATTTTTTGAGACATCCCGTCCCTTTCAAAGGTTGTCCAAAAAGGGTTTCCATAAATATGGTGCCATTTCAGAGTCACAGAATCATTAGGGTTGGAAGGGACCTCTGGAGATCATCCAGACCAACTCCCTTGCCAAAGAAGGGTCACCTAGAGCAGGTGACACAGGAACATTGTCGAGGTGCATTCAATGCCTTTTTAAATTAATGCTTTATATTAGAATGCATCAAAACAAATGAAAGTGAAGAAGAGGGTCAATTTTTCTAGCAAGGAGGCATTGAATTTCTATGAGGTTGTCAGAAGAACTGACACAAACTTCAACTGCTTCTCCATATAATGTAGCACTATTTATTTCCCCCTTGATCAAGAAAGTGGACCTTCCATAGGCCCTAATTTCACTTACAAGAGCAGTTGCACATCATACCTTGGGCCAGCTGCTTGCAGGTAAAAACAGTGCAAAAGAAGTAGATACAATTTTTTAAAAAAATTTCCAAATGAAACAAAGATTGTTTAAAGTGTCTTTTTTGAAAAATCCCATTGTGATACCTCGCTGCACTCATTCTGAGAACCTCTAAATGCTGTGATGTCTAATGCAGGTCTAAGTATTCCCTTGGTTATGGCACCCCACTGAACACAGGGAAGTGGGATGGCTTTGGGCTGCAGGGTCTGACCACATCCCCCTGCCTGCTGCAGAGCAAGAGCTAACCCAACTGCAAAGGCAGGCTTCTGTAGCTTGACTGGGCTGGTGTGGCTGGCAGCAGAAACCCAGCAGAAGCCCTTGGCCCAAACACTGCAGGGCAGCTCCTCCCAGCCCCTGGTGAAAACCTGGTTTGAGAACTAGGAGCACATACCTGTGGTGTGGCCACAACAGCAGGAGGGCTGCTCTCAATGACACTGATGACTTCCCATCTCAAAACCCAGCAGGGACATGGATCACTATCCAAAAGCTTCAGAGTCCTGGTTTATGCAAGCATGCCAGGGTGAATGAAACAGGGATTCAGAGCACTTCGTGCTGACTTGAGCGCAGTGGGAACAGCCTGAACTTCAAAAGCTGCTCACAAACTCTGCAGCCATATGAACAGGCAAGGACTGTTACTGATTGCTCAACACACTGATTTTGCTACCTGCTGAAGTTTAAATGCATTGCAATGAACCCTCTCCCTGGCAGCCCTAACACTATCCCATCTCTTTACCAAATAGATAGAAAGCAGCTTTGTAAAGCTATCTGTAAAATTTTCCAATACTTCAGCTACAGGGTTACAGGGTCTGCAACCCAGATGGGTTGCTGCTAGCCTCAGTGAAATATACTATTAATTAGCTGCTGACAGCACAAACCAGCTTTAAACTGTACAGTTGGAGGAGGGTGGGGGAGACAACAAATGAATCTGATCTTCAGGGGACAAGACAGAAAGGTAACAGATGTTGGTGTGCCATGACCCTGGTCTCATCACTGTTCCTGTAGGACTAATGTAAATAAAATTTAACAACCAAAGAAAAAAGTGAGAGGGATTCATAGCTGGTAACAGCTACCAGCTATGCTCTAGCAGTTTGGCAGATGATAAAAGCAAGGGTTAGGTCCTCAGCCCAAGCACAGTGGAGCTGTACTGAGTGCCAGGTGAAATCTCCAAGCACACAACATGGCCATGACCCAGCAGCACCAGGGCAGCTCTGGCAGGATCACATGTGAGGAAAGGGCCTGTCATTCCATGTCTTCCACTGGTGATGGATACCATGCACTCAGGAGAAATGAGAAGACAGAGTGCCTTAAAGACATTAAACAGCCTTAACCCCTGGATAGCACAGGATGGGTTCTGACACATGCACAGCCTCAAGCCTGGCTTCCTTTTCCTGACAAGGAAAGTGTCCTGTGCCTCCCTCTAACAAGTCAGCCTGGAGAGTCAGATATAAATACCACCTCATCCTTCCATTTCTGAAGTTCAGAAAAGAACAACTAGAATTAAAAACAAACAAGCAGCAGAGATGACTGCTCAAACTGCAACCACAGCAGTGAACAGACACTAAGGTACCTACGTATGCTTTGGGCACACAGGAATCATGACATAAATCCATGAAATGTCTAACAGGAAAAACCACTTGGGACTACCATGACCACAAGAACAGCTGAGAAAAGTGGCTGAAGAATGAGAGAAGAGGCTAAGAACCATCAAGAGAGGTCTGAGATCGGGGAAGGTAGATATGGGAATCACTAAAATGCATTCAGTTGGCAAGAATTGTCCTGCTTGTCCACCAATCCTGGCTGATCTATGACTTCCAAAAAAATGAGCTCATCTCTGGATGCTCAGCACTCCACCGAGTTGAGGCCTCAAGTAGGTCTTTTAAAAGTAGCCATGATCAGAACTCTAAGACTGAGAACAAACAGAAGAACAATGTACTCCTACTGCTCCTTGTCCTGTTCTCACAAACTCCTTTCATGTGACTGATCAGACAGAACAAGCACTCCTGGAGCAAGATGGCACAGCTGATGAGTCAGGCAGATTATCAAGCACAAATTGTGCCAATTGATATCAGGATGAGCTGATGGCTTGGCATTATTCACATCTGGTTTTCATGACACATGACTTGTACTGGGAAAGGAAGGAGCTGAAGGGTTCCTCACACTGCAAAACCCTCAGGAAGACGAAGATTAACTCCTTTTCTGATGCTGAATCTATTCTTCTTTTCCTCAGCCTTCCTGCTGACATCCAAACATCCAAAGTTACATTGCAGGATGAGATCATGGCAGTGATCTCAATCTGAATGCTACCACATGGGTTAATTGTTTTGCTGCCTCCCATGCTGAAAGTGGTTTAAATTTCCCACAAGTTCACTGTTCCAATTTAAGAAAACAACTATGCCAAAACGTTAGACATTAATCTTAGGTGCAATTCCAGTACAATCAACAAGCCACAAGGTGGGAAAAAAATGGCAATTTCTTTTGTCTCAGAGAAGACTAAGGTTACATAGGGCTACAAAGAGAAAAACTGCCTGTTTCTTACAAGTCAAAAATGAAACTACACATTTGACAAAGAACAAAAACACATAATCCAGAGCAAATGCCACAATTCAAAGTGTATTTGTCAACATCTCTATTTCACATAGATCAAGGAACCAGTGATGTTTATGTGCTATCAATAAAACTTCCAGAATCTCTTTCTTGCCCCAAGTCATGGTCAAGCTTAGCTTGTCACAGCTGTAATCCAAAGGTAAGGCTTTCCACATGTGTGGATTTACACAGAGAGGTTTTTTATGTATAAAAACTGAGATCTGCAATCTGCATGTTTAGACACAAGAAGGATAAACAGCTTACAGCCATGAACTCTGTGTATGGGCAGTAATGACTAAGGTCTGGACTCAACATATATACACCTATGTGTGTGTGTGTATGTGCATATAGGTTATACACAAAATTGGACAGACTGCCTCTTGACCTGCAAGTAAAAGATACCTCTAGTTCCTAGAGGTATCAAGCCCAGATTTGCAAGGGTATTTAAAGGACTTAAATATACAGGCAAATGCTGAATGGATTTTACAAAAGCTACTACCTGAATGTGCTAATATTTGCCTCACTGAAAAACAGCCTCCTTTAATAAACTGTGCAAATCCCTGGCAGGAATTTACCCACATTTAGCTGCTCCAATGACTTTATGAATCTGTTTCCTTATCTTCGCCCATTACAGGTGTTGGCTCAAAGCCATCAGCTAACTAATGGGACAAATCTGAATAAAACACCACTCAAAATATAAATAGGGAGAACAACTTGCTAATGGATAAAGAGAGATTATTTGAAGAAAACCCAAACCATTAGTGCAGACTGAATAAGCACATAATGAACAAATAGTTAGAAACATCCTCAGCACAAGGACAGAGGAGCAGGTAACCATTTTATCACAGAAAAAGGCAAGATATGAAATTGGCAAAGCTAACTTCATCTTCACACATTCATACCATGGAATGATAAAGTACCTACACACACACACATACACTCTGTCTGCTCAGTCCTCTTCTTAACACCGATATTAAATTTATCACTTGCTCCCACCCATTTCCTACAATGACCCTTTCCCCCCAAAGCTTGCTTTAATGAAATTTCCCTATAAAATCATGACACGGCAGAGCTGAGTCATGCTTCTGTGCTGCTCATCTGCTCTAAAAACAGCTTCAGGTTTTCATCATCCACTCAGTTTTTGGGTTGAGGTATCAGCAATATGACAGCCTTGACTGATCTCAAGTGGGATTTACCATCTGCAGACACTCAGTTCCTCTGTTAGGAATCCAGATTCATCCTAAGGCAAGCATGTAAGAAATCAGAATCTGACTCTACCTTAAAAAATGGATTTTCACATCTTGGTTTCACTGCCTAAATAAGACAGAAGCCTGTGAAGGATAGGTTAGAGGTAACTAGAAAATTACATCATGCTTAGGGCTTCTGAGCATGTGTTGTATTATTTTGGCTTCTCTACTTTGCATATGCTTAATTACTAAAAAAAGGGAAAACCCCAAATAATGACCTTTGCAGATGAAGCAACAATTATAAGCCATACTGAAAATCACTACAACACACCAACAAAAGCCCAGCTTTGTGCTTGCTATAGGCATGTCAACAGATAGGAAACAAAATACATGAGCATAGGTGGGCAATCAGGCACTCAGCTCTCGGGATCTTTACTGAAACCCCTCTGTCCACTGCCAAAAAGAAATTGAAAGAAAAATATTTAGTTACTACCAACTTGGCAAGGGGGTGTAACAACAGTCACTAACTGGGATGCACTGGGAAGTCCACAGAACACCCAATAAGGCTCCAGTTCTCTTTCCAAATTAAATCTGAAGTTGTCTTGTGATGGCTCTTTGGCCACATCTGGGAAATAAGGCAGGGATGCCAGTCCAGCTCTTAATGAGGAGGTGTCTGTGCCACCAGCATCTTCACACTGATGCTTGGAGGCATTTTGTTTGCAGCCTCAGAAACCAGGTCAGGAACTGACCCTGGAGCTGGCCCCTCCAGCTCTGAGATCAAGCAACACCAGCTCTGACTTTGTGGAGCCACCACAGCAGTACATTCATGTTAGCATGACTGGATGTAAATTAGTAATAAAGTTACTTCAAAAAAGGATATTTAAATCAGCCTTCAGTACCTATCAAACAAGATAGATCAGCAATAACGTAGGAGAACAGATGCAACACGAGTAACTGGGAATGCTTTTCACAGCACAGCCGTGGAGCCTGGGCCAGCCCAGGACCAGGTAAAGCCCAACAAAAAGCAGAGCAGGAGCTGTGCTACAGGCATTTTACAGGGCAAGTTCTAGAGTTTGACCTAACACATCAGCAAACCCATTTGAACAGCCAATGATATTTTGATTTAGCTGATTAATGAAAAATATGAAAGGTCAAAAAGGGATGGTGGGGAATATTCACAGTGAGGGAAACTGTAACATGCCTACTGCCTGCAACAATTTGGCTACTCATTATTAAAATGAATAGTGCGAGGAGCTGTTACATAACGTGACAGGAAGCAACTCCCATTGAGGGAGAATAAGGATGATGAACATGTTGGAAGATGTTATTCATCCATTCTCATTTGTGCTGTTTCCAGTGATCTAGAGGAAGCTAACACTAAAAATAAAAAAACCTCCTCAGAGTTTAACTAGGATTTTGTCATCTGGTAACTTTCGTGTTTAAAAGAAATGCATCTGCTACACTTGGAAATTAAACAGAAGGAAAAAAATATGGAGAACCCAATTTTGCTTGTAACTTTTGCTCAATAAACACAACTCCCCAACTGGTTGCATCAAACAGGCTGGCACAAGGTTTATTTGCCACCTTCTCCTGTGAAGTTGTACAGGGAACAACAGTGCTTTGTCAGCAGAATTTGTTGCTTTTTGGAGCACACAGATAACGGCTAGTAATAACCAGAAACCAGAACAGATGCATTAAGCAGTAGGTCAGCTTGCAGCAGAATGTTGTCTCAGATTCTCCCTCATACAATTTATTCACTCCACAGAAATTTCAACAAGAGATTGCTATGTACATTAGGCAGCTTGCTCCAAACACTTAAAAACCAATTCTGAAGAAAAATTCAGAGTCCTTTAGGTCTATACCTAGTCCTTAAAGACTAGGAACCATAGAATTAAATTACAAAGTCCTCGTCTCTAAAAAAACCGAGCATATTTCAAGCCATAACCCTCCTTTCAAATTTCACCAGAGCAACTCTGGGAACGCATTTTCCTGGTCATGTGGCAGATCAACACTGGGATTGCCCAGTGCAAGCCTAGAGGAAAACCAGGGCTTGTTCCTAGGGGCATGGCCAGAGCCACGAACTTCAGGTCACCATGGGAAAAAGGAGAGACTTGGCAGGAGAGCACTGAACATGGCACAAACCAACACAACTGCTGAGATCAGAACTTGGGAGCTCCAACAATCCACTGCTAGAGCTGAGAGGCCTCCAAGGGCTTGGTTTTGTTATTGTCTCACTTCTCAGCATGTGCGCAAACCATCTCATTTCTCCCCTCGCTTCAAGAAAGTCTCAGACCCAGCTGTTAAGATGTACATACCTCCAAATTCCATTTCCTGGAATCATCTAGGCAGGTTTAAATCAAAGGTATCCTACTGGAACAAAATGATGTTCTCTGTGGGACCCTCAAAATCCTTCATGCTTCCCACAAGAAACACCTCACAGTAATTTTCAATTCATTCTGAAGCGTAATTGAACTTACACAAAGTTTATGAAGAACAGGATTCCACCTCACACCCTCCTGGCCCACGTGTTTCAATGGTGATAATTTACCTAAAAACGAATGCCTAAGCCTGGTCTTGTAACAGCTCTAAGACACTTTCCATATACTCAACTAGATACTGTCATTATCAGATAAACACTTAACACTACTACTGACAGATAGCATTGTTTTTAAAGGTGTATCAAGAGCAAATTGCTCATCAACTTTTGCACACGTACATTTTTTTTTTCCACAGAACCAAAGGGAAACCCCTTCAATATTTTCTTCTTGGGAGTCTGGCCAGTAAAAGCCACACTACTAAAGAGCTCAAAAGAGCATGTTTGAGTCACATTTTGAAAGCTCTCTCAAATATTGAGAGCTTGTTGTGGTATTAAAGGAATCAGAAAAGCTGAGACAGATCTGGTTTACAGAGACCACCTGACTCAGTGGGATCCTGATTTAGGATGTTGTAATCCTGGGAGAGGGCCCAGTCTGAGAATCAGATCTTTAAGCCAAGAAAGTACAACGCACCTATTTATCAGTTCAGGATAGAAAATATTTTTCTCTGGCATATCAAAATACTCGGGTTCTCCTGGTGGCATATCAGGCCTCTAACATGAGTATCAACATCATCCTCAGCGGCAGGAGAATAGATGGTAACATAAGGGTGGGATAACAGTCAGTTAGTGAGAAAGACATCAGGATAAAGATAAAAACAATAGTGAGGAGCTAAGAGTCAAAAGTGGAGAGTGTTGCAGTGCATTCAACCTTCCTTGATAAACCTGTTACCTATAAAACTCTCAGCTTGCAGAGCAGTTTGGGGTTTGCCTGCTGTGCTAACAGCTTAGAAGCATCATCTCACAAAAAGCTTCATAACTATTCCAGATTGCTCCTGTTTGTTAAAGACCCCAGCATAATGCAGAAAATGATGTGGAATTCATCAAATCACACAAAGGACAGGTCTATTCACTTGCTCTAAACCCACTGTCTTTGGTGTATTTGTGCCCTAGTGCATGGTTATAGATGTCTCTGCAGAGAGCTCCCCTGGCTTTTGAGGAGTTAGAGCCAAAGGGGGTCCAGGAGGCACAGCACAATCTTGCTTTCCAGCTCCAGGCTCAGCTGCATTTGTTCACCACAAGGCAGCAGCAGTTCTCAGGTGCTGGAGCAGAACAATACCTGCGTGCAGGCAGGGAGCTGGAGGCAGTTCTCTGAACTGGAACATTTAATGGTAATTTGAAGGTTGGTTGTGCTGCAAGCTCTTTTGGTGCTCTGATAACACTGATAACACAACAAAATTGGAAGTGTTTCCAAAATTGCATTTTGTTAATCCTCTGGGGATGCCAATCTACCTGCAAGAAGGTAATATTTCTCTTAGGGAAAACATTCCTGATAGTTTAAAACTCCCAAAGAGCAGAGGAAATTATTAACATCCTAAAGGTTAATGCCATCTGGTTCCTTTCATATGAAGTACACAATAATTTGATACAAGATCCTCACCTGGTGTAAAACACAATAACCTCTCCATTTATATTTATGTAGCTTTCACTTAATTCCAGATTCACTATAATTTGTAAGCTATTTTTTTCTCATAATTTATAAGTTACTCCCTCTCACTTTACCACTCATTTTCAGAAACAGGTTTTCTATTTCTTGGTTTTATGCTTGCAGAGTCCCCTGTACTTCAATTTGCCTTAAGACAAATGTAACCGTGCTATAACCATGTGTTTACTTACTGGAGCCACAGTAAATCTTTCTTTTAAGGATTGAAAATATCCTTGGCAATGTTGTCCTGCCTTCCTAAGAAAAACAATGTCCTGACAGGTTTCTAAAGCAAGTGCAGCTGGACAACCTATGGGTGGGAATTTTCCTTAGGGGAGTCTGGCTTCAGTTTTTAAAACTTGTGCTGGATGCCTCAGAAAATGCCTCCAGTTTCTAAGAGCAAGAAGAAAAAAATGCAAAGAGGCAAGAATACAAGCCTACAGAGGGGCTAGAGAAGATGATAGTTCCTAAGAACATTTTGTCCTACTTACTGCCTAAATAATTGGCAATAAAAACTTCAGAAAAATTAGCCTGCACACAGTTCTAGTTAGAAGATATTTTGAAAGGACTTGAGTGCAAAAATATTTACTTTAGTCATCTTATTATTTCTGGAAATGTAGTATAGCCAGTGTCTGATATCCTCCCTCTCTCATTCCATTGCCTGATAGCAAGGATATGATAAAACAGAAGAATGAAATATTTTTAGGTAACAGATACAAGACTGAAACTTTCTTATTTGTTTAGATTGTTTTTCATTAACTCTTGTTGCTAATTCTTTATGTGCAGCATTACAAACAGCAGTTGGGACCATCCTCAGTGCTCATCCTGTGCTGTATTTTGTATTACACACATGGAGCCTAAGCCAAAGATGTACAGACTGGGGCACTTCAGTCTCACTGGCCATCATTAAGACACACTTTGGGATTAGGAAAAAAAAGGAAATGCTCAGACATACTAAGTCCCATAGGTATCAAGCCTGACATGTATGGTCAAACCCCTCTGCTGATCTCCAGCCCCTAAAAAGGTGGAGGAATGTGTGCTAAATGCCCTCACCACTCAGCAGGAAGCTTCATAAAAGGACTTTAGCCTGGACAAATTGTCAGTGATATTGAACAATTAATTCCTGGCCTGTAACCCATCCTGGTTACACCGGGGTGATTTGCTTTACCATCAGGGTTGGTTTATTGCCCTGGAAGGTGTATTTTGGAAGGTACAGATGAGATTGCAATTGCTACAGAAGTGCTGGTCCAGTTTCTAAATTCACTACAGTGTATCAGGGAAGAGCTTACAGGAGGAAAAACCAAGTTGCTAACTGCAGGTTTAAAAAAAAAAAAGTCAGCTCCATATCATTCACTAAATTTATTCTTATTTCTGGCTAAAATTACAGAGAGAACTTCCCTCAAGGGGTTCATCTGAAAACATCCCTAAGAGATGAGCACTTGAAATGTGGCTGCAGCATTGCTACCTCAGTAAGGCAGGAACATGGCTCTGATCCTTGTTGTTATGCTGGGATGTCCTTGCTCAATTTTAGAGAGCTTATTTGCAAAACAAGGTTATTTTGTTTCCTTCCTCCCACCTTTTGCATGGGCTACCTAAATTACCTTCTTTATTGAGCAGCCCTTCTGTTCAGTCCTACTTACAGCACAGCAGACCCATCTCAGGGGCAGCCTTGATATATAAACCATCATGCAGAGAACTGCCACTATGAAAACCAGAATATTTCCATTTCTTGACCCAAGTACTCAAGAACCGTCATTTTACTGTAACATTCACAAGATTTTTTTGCATGTAATTCACTTCATAACTGTAGCTTTCTGTACAACCAGAATCCTAAAGGACTGAAATAACTTCTCAGCCTCCAGTCTATATATAACACTATAAGGAAATTTGATTCTAAATCTTTTACACTGTACAGGAACAGGTAGGAGAATTTTTTCTCTGTGAGAAGATGCAGTATTTTGTGCCAGGTTGAGTTAGGTACCCATGAATAATTCCAGTGGTTACTATATTAAAAAGCAGCAACTGGTAAGGTAGTTCATGTTTTAGATAAGCATTCTTTGAGCACATGAACATGAATTGTCTTCACCCTCATTTTAAAGGCTAATAACACAACATTTAACTTTCTTGGGTTTACATGATTCAGAGATCAGAGTAGATCTACATCAGTATCCCAAAAGTGAATTTGGAGGTCACTACCACTTTTCATGGCATACTAAAAGACAGGTTTGGTTGAGCTCAGAACGAGCTATCCTGTGAAATTACCAGCGCCCTGCTACAAAAGGGGCAATCTGTAAAGCACCTCATTTTCATACTTTTCACACACATTGCACCAAAACACATGTCCAAGCAGTTTCTGAAGGCTGAGTGCTCACGGGAGACAGGCTTTGTGCTGTTCAGGCTCTGGTCTCTTCAATGACTACAGCCAAACCCCACAAAAATACAGTGCTCTTCTCTAGACAGGGAAAATAGATCAAGTTTGAAAGGTAATCACTTGCTAACTCAACCTGAGTGTGGCTTCTAGGAATAACCTGCACGTGGATGCACTGCCTTTGTTCCTACCTTGCCCTTCCTTCAGCTCAGAGATGAAATCTCTTCCTGCAGTGGAGGACATTCAGCTTTGTAATGACAGTTACACTAAAAGATGAACTATGCATTACTTCACTGAAAAGCCACCTTTAGAAAAGCCCATAAAACAAACAGCTGTTACACATCTGATCCTTAGCATGCATCCAACAAGAACAGCTCAGATTTCCAGCACAAATGTGTCAGTTTTACTTTCATTTAGGAGTTATCATAGCAGCTGTGGATAAATGTGCTTGCACTTGGCAAAGAATGATTAAAATAGGCTTCTTAGGAAGATTTCTATGACAGAGAGAAATTTTACCCCTGACCGTGCAATTAAGTCAGAGGGAAACTTCAGAAAACATCTAGCGCTTCAAGTTATATAAACACAACATTTCATTTATTAACATTTTAAGAGGAAGAGTAGATTAGTGCAATGAAAATGCTGTGCCCCTGAGTTCTTAGGGTAACCCTAACCCTTGTTCCAAACATGCTAAGGACCAGGTTTCAAGAAGCTCCTGGTTGCCACAGCACAGAAGTGCTCTGGATACTGGCATACAACTGTCTCACTTGCATCCATAAAACAAATCCATATTTTGCCACATCCCATGTCCCAAGATGCACTAGAAAGAAGCAAAGGTTGAATTCTTCCTTCTTTTACATTAGCATGACTCTACTGGCTCCAGTGGGACTGGACTGGCACAACAGGAGGAATCTGCTCTTCCCTGTGGTTTCTCACTCCAAAGTGCAGCAATCAAACTTCTTGTAAGAGTAGCCAGCTGCAAAAACCCCACAGACTTTGGGTTTCCCTGGAGCCATCAATACATGTTTGTGAAGTAACCCTGAAGAATGTTCAGGTTTCTCAGCCCTAATGCTTCAAGCAATGTAACAACTGGAAAGAATGCATTTTTAAGTGAGCATTGTATAAACATTTTCTGCAGCCATCTGCATCTTTTTTCTGCTGGAACCACACATACTTAAGCATGACTCATGCCCATGACAGAAGCCTGGAATTCCCATGTCCCAAGCTGTAAGACAAGACAGCAAGTTATCCAGTTTCCACAGTCTCCTCCTGTTTTCAATCCAGCATTTCCTCTCACCCAAACCTCCCTTCTATTTAGTATTTTACATTCCAAGAGTTTTAGAGACGGCCATGGTAAATAAGTAATACCCTCCTCTTCTGTTTTTTATACTCAGAGGACAAGTGGTAGCTGCCCAACTCGTATGGATTAATGACCACACTTCAAAACAACCCAAAGCTACAAGGTCACCCCAACTTATTTTGGGAGCGTTATCGTTTGGAGGACTTTTTTACACACATTTAAACCCCACAGCAGCTCTGCTGATATCTGGACATCTAATTCCTGGCCACCAAGCCTGCAGTAAGCTCTGTGTTAGCTCATTCCTCATGCAAGGAATTGTGCAAGGCAAAGAACATGAGCCATCAAGTGTTAGCAATTTAAGGGTATTCTCTAAAAATCTCTGCACGTACCTCACAGATATCACACTTTTTTGTTTCAATGAGCTGATATTTAGTGACAAACAGCACTGGCCAATTCTGAACTTTAACTGGGAGTGGAATTAGCATAATTAGCTGTTAATCTACATATAACAGGGACCTGGGACATTCTCAGCATGCAGCTCCTCTGCCCACAGAGGATCCAGGCTAACTTACACTCGGGCTAAATCCAACCTGCAGCGCCTGGTGCTTGTTACAGCACTCATTGTGGCTCTCCCCTCACAGTGAAAAAGAAATCAGGAGATGAATTACAGATGCAGACAAAAATCTTCCAAGCCACATTCAATTTGGTTTCTTTATCATCACTTAGACCAGATACCATGAGATGTTCAACTGCACAAAGGCAGAGACTCAGATGTCGTATTAACGTTATCTATTATTCTGGGCCGTTGGGAAGGGGGAGGGGAGCCTTTCCCTCTCACAAACTGCATATTTTTAACATCTGCTATTTTAATGTAATTTTAAAAAAAAATTCTGAGCTCTGGAGCAATGAGCTTATTGGATGGCAGAGTCCCACAGAGCCTAAATTAGGTGTTTCAGGTCACAGAAATCTCTTATTCAGCCTTTTTTTAGAGGCACACAATACCTGGGGAGAAAGTTCAGCTTGTTTGCATCTAAGAACACACAGTGTAGAAGAATGAGGATTTATTTAAAGCTACATTTTATACATTTCAAAGAGAAGATATGACTGTTTAAAGATGTTGAAATGTGCTTTTAACCTCTTCCTGGCTGTGTGGACAGAAATCTCTGCCAAATGAACCAGAAGACTTCCCCTAGGAAAACTCACCTGCCCTACCCACGGTGCTGAGGATGAAATCTGTGCCCTGAGGCATGCTGTGCAAAGGGGCAGTGAGAGACCAGGAAATGCCCTGTTTTGAGCTTACACACGTTGTTTTGGGGCTCTGCACGGGGCAAAGCCTCTGTCAGAGCTGTACCTGCAGAAATGAGTGCTGCTTGCCGGGACACTGGCACACCCATCCACAGGTGCGGGCTCACCTTCCAGCCAAGCGCATCCTCCCGGGCACGGGGCCGTCCCATCCAGCTGCCCCACAGCCAGGGACGCGGAATTGGGGGCGATTCAGCTAAAATAGCCCCATCTCGTGACTCCTGCTAGTATTACACAGCACTACTGCTGAAATAAAAGCTTGGTTTCTCTGTTAGCTCCTTCGAACTAAGCAGTACCTCGTACTGGGGGAGGATTCCCTTTCCAGAACGTTTTCCACTCACAAGCTGGCACAGGAACCAGGAGAGCTGCGAGCAGGAGAGCAGCGCAGGGGTGAATCCCACAAAGTGTCAGTTCTTGCAGAGCTCAGGGCTGTTGATCTCAGCCAGAGCCGCCCTCCGCATGCCTTTCCCTACCTGCGCTTGGAGAACGCACGCTCCCAGCCACTGCGGGGAAATAGCTCCCAGGGAAAGCGCTGACTCCCTGCAGACCAGATCACAGCTCAGAGTTCCTACAACACAGCTCCCAGCTAAACAAGGTGGGGAAACAGTCCAACTCCAATGCAGAGAAACAGTGGTTTAATAGAAGGGGCTCGCCAAGGCAGTGCCCACCACAGCACAGCCCTTCCCAAACCAGTTCAGGGCCAGTCAGACACCTCACACTGCAGCAATGCCCCTTTAGAACAGGGCTCTCCAAAATTCTCAACTGTGTTCGCTTTTTGTCCTAGAAACATGGGCTTAATCATGAAATCTGACACGACTGAAGTCAGTGGTTTTGATCCCATGGATTGTTTGTACACTTAATACAGAAAAGCTGTATCAGATTTTGTTGTTTCTCACTAACAATCAGTGCAAAATGATGAGGTATCAATGCAATCTGAATTCCTTCCTCCTTACATCAAACTTCAGAAAACATGCTGTGGCAATTTGCACTTGTGACATAATGAGTGTCAATTGCTACAAAGGAAGCACAGACAATCTGAGAACTAAGGGATGTGAGGATTAAAGTGATTCTCACAGACACACACTTTTATCTTAACTAGGAGTAGTCTTGCTATTAAATTCCGCGAGCAAGCACCACTCAGAATAACCCAGTTGTCATAGTGCCTGATCTCCTACATTTTCCAGCACAAGGAAGGATTCAGAGGTCTGGTTCTCCTTAGGAAAGCCTAAGGCTGTTGTGTCCCTTTTCAAATGTTGACAGCGACCCCCCACATACAGCATCAAGGAAAGCTCAAGTCAACTTTTCCAGCTCACCAGCCTCCATCCCCAGTTCATCTCAGTGCTTTTCAAAGTCCCCCCTCAATTTTTGCATGGCCCAAATTTTCTCTCCAATCGCCTTTGCCTTCTTGGCTCTCTCGGAAGCACCTCTTTAGCCCCTCGAGCCCGAGGCTGTGGAAGCCATAGCCAATCTGGGACGGGCCAGAGGCTGTCTCACCCCTTTGAGCCAGGCTCAGAGGAGAGAGCAGTGCTTCCTTTGTCTTTGCTGCAGCTCAGAGCTCACCCCAGAAACCCCACACATCTCCCCAGAAGCCGGCAGCCATCTGCCTGTCCTCACCTGCTTGTTAATGGCCTCCAAAGGAGCTCATTTAAAGCTTGCTTGGTTAAGTATTAATTGTTTAGTCTCTTGCAGTGCAGACATGCCTAATCCACAGCAGCATGAGATTATAGATCAAACACTTGTTATTGTTTTGCTAGGGGAAGCAGGCAGTTTTTAAGGGTAGAAGATTGGAAACCTGTGCCATTTCCAAGTATATTGCAGTTATTGATCTCATCCAAGTAACAAAGCTTCCTTATTTTTTTTCCTTGTCAATTCATTTTTGTTTTGTTGCTTGTTTTGTTACTCATTTTGACTTGTCTAGAGCTCAGGAGCTCCCTATGCAGAGATCACTGCTTTCAATACATTTATACAGCACCAAGTACAAACGAATGCTAAATATTTGGGTCTTTATCACTATCAAAATATAAATGCATAATCATATGCTGCATCTCTATCCTACAGGAAGCAGAGCTGGTATAGCATGCAAGAGTCCTGGGGCAGAGCTTCCATTCTGCTGCACTTCCAGGCAGTGCAGTAAGCCACAGCCTAAAATTAAGCTTTTTAGGTACATAATTCCCAAACCTGAAAGCGTACATCTGACATTCTGAGGCATGGGCCAGGTTGGCTCCAACTTACTGAAATGCTGTAGCTGCACAGCCCTGAACAGTAACTGGAGCACATACTGGTTAAGACCAGATGGAGGCATTAAAGTGGTTATTCCCACACTGTTTTGGTCCCTGAAGTCTGTCTCAGCTGGATGTACTGCAGTGTAATCACCTTGACACACAGACTTAAGAGCAGCTTCAAAGAACTCCTCTGTGATAAACCAGTGGCACTTGGCTTAGCTCAAGCAGGAGCCCCCAGCTGCAAAGGTTAAGCAGATACAGTTGATGCCACAATTGAGTAGAGCTAAAAAATGAGATTAAGGGACTGCATTTGCTCTTGCCTTCATTCCTCCTGTCCCTCAAAATGGGCTAAAGCTTTGCCCTGCCAAAGTCTGTTTGAGAAAAAACGTGGTCCATCTGTTAATCTTGTCTTGTTGCTTTTCCTGCAGAAGTACAGTGGCTTTCCAAGCTGAAGTCAAGGCCTCCAGATCCCTCATGCTGAGTGTCTACAGGAAGCATTATTAGCCTGAGTTTATAGGTGGGGAATAGACAGATTAAAGTGTTTGCCTCTAGATTACTCAAAAAGTCCTGAGCTGAGCCCAGGGCTGAACTCAAGAACTGTCTCCCAGCCAGTCCTTCAGACAGGCTTTTCTTCTCTCCAATAGGATCTGTAGTTATTCCATTGAAAAACCATAGAAATTATCTGTTACCCTTTCTGCACATAAATTTCCATATGAGGCTGACAGAAGGAAGAAAAATAAGACAGTGGGGAGTAAAGTCAGAGAAGGTAGCACATGATAGCTGTCAAAACTGTTTGGGGCTGAGATTCCCAGGTTTTTACACCCAAGGAATTGAGTCAGCTTCCTCCCAATATTTATTGGGACCACTGACCACTTCCAAGGTCGGCATGTGCCAGACACTAACATTACTTACAACAGCACAAACAGCTTTAAGCAATCACAAAATTCATCATTCTCCAGGTGCTGATAAGCCTGTTCCTAGTCCTGCTCCAAACTTGTTATTTTTAATAAATTCCTCTGGAAGGATTTGCAATGTGAATTCCCTTTTCCATCCATTCCCTTCTGTTATTACAGTCAGGGATTCCAGTTGGATTCAGCAGTTGGTTTCAAGTGATATTTACTACTAGAAGCCCATCAGATGTGCTGACTGGTAAATATTCATTACACTGAATAAAGAAAGCCCTCTTTCTGTTGATGCACTGAATTTCTGCTCTCCAGGTGGTCAGCTTCACACCACACAGACAATTTCAAACCTAGGAAAAATTTAGTGTTGAATTCCAGAACTTCAAATATTAGTAGCAGCAAAGCAAACCAGCACAAAAAATGGTGTTTTCAGTGACCTATGTAACTCCCCTCAAACAGCCAGCATCCTTAGCCAGTATATGCTAAAGCCTGCAATCCCCAGCTCTAGTCTGTTATATCACACAATCCTGCTAGGCTTTTTTAAAAAAATCACCCTCTCCCTGTTCCAAGGCAGTCTTGCTGGGAGATCCTGCTCTGGGACCTTAGGAGGGGACATTGAGCTCTTGGGGGTTCATGCTGGTTTGTCACCCATGCACCCTTCCAGCCCCTGCCTGCCACAAAACTCCATGGGTGGCCAAGGTGGCCCTGCTGGCCACAGCAGTCTCACTTGTGCACTTCATGAAGAAGGATGTGATCAGCTGGTCTGACAACACCACTTATTCCCTTGTAAATCCAGGATTCTAAGAGGAACCTCAGGTTCTGGGTGCTTGTGCAGAGCCTCAGCTGGGAGGAACCTCTGAACCAACTGCAAGGCTCCAGGAAGCTCTTTTCAGCCTTTTCCCCTGGGGAAAAGAAACCAGTGGGGTCAGGGCTCCCCAGCTCTTCTCCCATTCCCAAATTTCATAGCTGGTTGGCAGAAACGGACAACCCAGCCTTGTGAGATGTTTGGGGCTTGTCTGGGCACACAACACTCAGGTTTGGAGGTCAGACCCAATGGAGGTCTGAAATGCTTTCAAATGTGCCAAACCGACATAAAACTCTAATTGGTGGCACTAAAAGATGAAGAACTGAGTCTAGATTACCAAACCCGCCCACAAAGTTTTCAGTAGTTCAGATGCAGCTCATCTGCAGCTCATACTGTGCAGAACTATTACAAAAACATTCCTCCAAAAGCTCTTCCCAACATCTGCACTTTTTAAAGTCACAATTAAGGGCTGCTGAATGTTCTGTTCCTGCTGTTTTTCCTAAAAATCACGTCTTGGCAGAAAATCCAGTGTTACATCTTTTCTGCTGCAATGTCCTTCCTATGGCAGCTACAATGCCAAGCATTATTTATAGCCACATAAAGCCAGAATGAGCTTATACAAGAATGTCTTAGCAAACCCAAATTAAGAAGGAATTGCAAACAGATCAACTCCTTTGTATAGTAAATCTGTTATCACAAATCTAGGAGAACTGCTAGCCTGCATAACAACAGAGAAGTTCATCAGCTGAGTCCTGTTGTCCTTACTCAGGCAGACCCATAGAATTATTTAAGTTGGAAAAGATCTTGAAGGTCATCAAGTCCAGCTGTTAACCAAGCACTGCCAAGCCTAAGCCATGAACTAAACCCTGTCCCAAGCACCATATCTACACTTTCAAAAATATTTTTAAATACTTCCAGGCATGGTGGCTCCACCACTGCCCTGGGCAGCCTGTAAGAGGCTGGAGTCCCCACTGCCCTCCACAGGACAGGAGGAAGGAGAAGAGCTGGGCTGGCAGCACCTCTGCCCAGTACAGCTCTTGCAGGTGTAAAGCACTGTAGGACTACACAAACACCACCAGGCCTGTCTGCTTGTTTCCATTCTGCACTCCAGCCTTTCACAAAACTAACCCTGACCACCACTGTAACCTCATTTACAATCAGACAATTATTTCAAGGTAGCACAGCAGCCATTTGGGGAACACAACCAACTGGAAACAACCCTGAGGGATGGTGTCATTGAGCACTAAAGAGGAGGTGATACAACTCATCCCATTCCTGGGTATTACAGGATGCTAATTATGCCTCAAGAACAGCAGTGAGATATAAGGGTATAGGAAGAGTGAGGGGTCTCTGAAAATGGTGGGCACATTATGAGAATGAGACCTGCATTAGACTGCAACATAGAATTTCAAAAGGAACAAGTGAAAACAATGAAAATAATGAGCTTCTTGCAATTAAAACATTGTCAGGTCATGTTATTTCTTTGAAAAATTATGAGCTTTTCCCTGTAATGATCAGGAGGGTCATACTACACCTACGCAGGCACCAGACATTTTTAAAGCCTACTCTCATACTTTTTTTTTAAAAGAAGGTGGAAATTTCATCTCACAACCATCTTTCTTTCAAGCTTTAGGGTTTTCACAACCCCAAACCATTGTGACTATTCAAGGAAGGAGCCAATGAATCCAACATTTCCTTCGCTTACAACTGTTGCTAGAGATGCAGTCCTCAACCGACAGTCTTTTCTTCCCCAAGAAGGGACCCATTGTTATTTATTGTACAACAGACATTCCTGGGACCCTGTTTTCTCAACTCAGTCCACCCCTTCCTTGTGCTCCATGTCAGAAAATACCTACAACATCCAGAACCCGTAGACAGGCAGAGTGCTCAGCAACAAAATATCCATAAACCCTCTTCTAATCAGCACAGCTGAACAGCACAGCCCATGATGGGATACCCATATTCCTCAGCTTTTTTTCCTCTCATATCTGACCACAAGACAGTAAATGAAAGAAGTTTCCAGCAAACTTTTGTAGGAGCATGGGCTTACCTCAGGTTCTCAAATGAGTGCAGTGCAGGTTATTGCAATTAACTGCCCTAATCATTCCATAATGCCAAAACAACACTTCACAGTATTTGCAAAAAGGAGAAAAGTATTTTCCAGAAGCACTGAAGTCCCCATCAGAGAGTACTTAAAATCCTTCTGAAAATTGCTTCTTCACTCTATTTTAATCTTTCTATAGAAGTAATGCATTCAACTGGTGCAGGGATGCTGAACAAGTAATGAAAAGGTCAATCCTAGCAACTAAAGCTATTTCAGTCTGAGGTATTATACCATACCTATCTATATTAAAAACACTTTAGCAAGGTTGCAAAGCCAGGTGTTCAATAGTTCAGAGATCTGCTGAGCTTTTGTGTTGCTTCCTGAAAAGCCTGTATGATGATACAGTCTAATTATGTGATCACATCTTATTTTTCTCCAGAAGTTCCCCATCTTCTTCAAGACACAGAATAAATGACAATATTACATTTCATCTCCTGTGACCGGTACTTACCTTTATGCTCCTCTTTACTGCACACTGCTCAAAGCATGCACTAAAGGAAAAATACTTCTTTATGGCCTCTTCCAGTGCCCAGCTCTCACATCCAAGCACTTCAAACAAATTATTTTCCCAATAAAACAGGGAGATGAGGTGCTTTTACTGTGTATACAAAACAGACTCTGCACCTAAGATAATGCACTCCAGACCTTCATCTCAGCCAGCTCACTGCAACTTTCAGACTCTTGACATGATATTTGGTTCTTGACATAGAACAATACATAGTCAAAAAGTGGCTTAAGGTGAAGTCTAGGACTGTGGGTACTGAGCAAACTGACTGAAAAATAATGGGCATAAAAATAGCCGATGGTGCTGACTGATTTCCACAGGAACCCAGGGTGGGCACAGATATTTAAATACATTTGAAAGGCAAGGCTCAAACCCCCTTCCATATATCTTACCTCTTCTCCCTGCAGTTCTCAACTTCTCCTGCACTCCCCCTACCCTCATGCCCACTCAGAGGCTCGGGGGTGAAGCGATTCCTGTCAGCAGAAGGAGCAGTCACTCCCTCAGCACAGCCAGTGCAGGAAGGGGTGAGCACTCAGCTGCAAGTGGCATCCCCTAATCCTGCACTCGAGGGGCAACAAAGGCTCAGGAGACAATCTTTATCCCACCACACACTGCCTTCTCCTCTGAGACCTCACCTTTTCACCTGGTTTTGTGTGGTTTCATAGGCCTGCCTGTTTTAAAGTTAACAACTCTTCCATATCCAACTCTTGAGACTCTTCACTCCTAGTTTTCTTTTCCCATCTCTCCATTTGCCTTTATCCTTTCTGAAGGCCAGCCACAGTCATCCTCTAGTTCCTGGGTGTTATATGGCCACAGAAAGGGATGTGGAAAAGCACATTTCTGGGGAAATGGCTGCGTACCCTAGGAGCTAAGCTCAGGCATTGTCAGGATGAACTGGGAGGCAGCCATCAAACCAAATCCTTTCAGTCTGCAAGACTGGAAAGCATGGTAAGACCTCTCACTTGGTCAGGTTTGGATGGCTCTTCTCCACCGAAGCAGAGGCTTCCCATCAAACCAACACATTCTGTACTGGAAAGCTTAGCCTGCAGCCCAGTAGTCTTAAACCTTTATAAAGAAAAGTTTATAAAATAAACAGTAATAAATACAGGTGCCATTGTTGTTGAAGCTTCCCAAAAACATCTGGCTTGATGCACATATGCGAACTGCAAAGTTTTAGTCCACAGTACTTACATTCTGATGAGGTTTAGAAGGGGCAACAGACCACTTTATCTGAAAGTGCAGCTCCATCTCTGACTGTGCAAATAATCACTTTAAACCCCTGTAGCATGAGCAAGTGGAAGCAGTGCTTCCCAGGCAGGCCCAGGCTGCTGGGCAGGGCATCCCAGGGGCCCGAAGTGTCACCTGGGTCCAGCTGGGCTGTACACACACACAGTGTTCCAGTTGCTATGGGAACAGAGGTGGTGTCAGCACTAAGATGCAAGTGGGGCTGGAAGGGAGACAGATGAACTCAAATTAACATCTGCACACAGATTGTGAGCAACTAAAGGACACCAATATGTCGGGTTGCATTTGTCCACCCCGCTAAAAATACACTTGCAAACTTTTGAGCTCAACACTTTTGATGTTTCCAACGCTCCTTTAGTATCCTGAAGTATGGATATTGCCATTCCATAACAAAAGAGGCAAAAAAGTGACCCAAAAGTGCCTCTGCTCCCACAGCCTCCTCCCTCCCCATGGGTACATCAGGAAGCATAGCAAGCTCTGCAGCTTTCCCAGGAACTAAAAGTAGCAACATTGGAGAAAAAGTATTGAGTGTCACTGGTGATGATGAGAAAATTTTGTCACGAAAGAACAGATACCATCTGACACATGGAACAGCAGCAGTAATTTGGAAATGAGAGACCCGGGCATATGCTTTCTAAAATTATCCATGAAATTAAAACCAAGGGCAACATACTTAAAATACTCTTACAGCAAGCCTGCAGACAGCCTGCATGCATGCATGCTGCAGGCCTCCCTTCTGAACTGGACTGGCAAAGCAGCCTGCCCTGGGCTGGAGCTGGAATCTGCCTTTGGATGTGCACAGACTGCAGCATTAGCCTCTCCATCCCCACCACGAATGCCGACACCTCCAGTGCTACGTGGTGTAACATCGCTTGTGAGACACGCTCAGACATACCTTGGGTAGCTCTTGTTTCATGCCAGATTGGTCAAAGTATTCCACATTTATTTTAGTGCTGCCTAATTGACTTTCCTCCCCCCAGGATAGCAATAAGCACAGCCAGAACATTTATTTGTTTGATGCAATGTGATTTTCAACCAACTGCAGAAAAATTGGCTTCTCAGTCAGGCTCTCAAGGACAAAAGTGACAGTGCAGACAATACTTATCTGAAAATAGCCCCAGCTGCCCCTCACCACGACCCCTGTCTTCAGGCAGCTATTCCTGGGTTGTGGCTGCCCAGTGACTCACCCTGCACTACCAGAGGGGGAAGATCCCTCCTGGCACTCAGCAGCACTGGGTCAGTGGCAATCACATGCCTACAAGGCAAATCTGGGCACTGGTTAATCAGGACAGGGCTCAGGGATGCTGACTGAGCTCAGTCACAGCTTCCCCCGGAGAGCTCGCAATAAAGATAACATTCTCAAGCACCCATGAAGCATCACAAGATTTATCAACCACCAACTTTGCAAGTTTCTCTTCTCACCAGCCATTCCCCACCTTTTCCTCACTCTGTCAAACCTCCAGTTTCAAACAATCTCCTGGTGTCAAAACAAGAGACTTTGACACCAAGCCATGCAACAGAAGTGCTCTTGCTCTGCAGTTCCTTTAGGCCACCTGCCCTGCAGTGACACAAGGCACTGAAATCAGTGCCCTGATTTCCTTGGGGCTGTTGCTGTTCTGGGGACCACAGCAGCAGTGCCACAGCACATCACACAGGGTAATACAGGTTTTGCTGCACATGAAACAGGTACACTGAGAGGAAGCCTCTATTGAGAGTGCAGCCTGAGGAGCAGCCCTACTGTGGACAGCCAAGAGCATGAGAGGCATTTCTCATGCTTCTCAGTGAGACACTGACATGGTTTGACACACATGCCAGCCCACCTGCACGTGAGCATTAGTGGGGAACATGGATTCAGCATTACTCACAAAAAACAAGTGGTTGAGAAAGGATTTTGATGGTGAAAGGGCAGACTTAATGGGGCATTTCACATGAAAAAATGGAGAATAGGAACAGTGACACTTGCAGAGGAAAAAAGATTAATATGGGCATTAAGGTGGCATCATTAGCCCAGCAGAGGGAACAGTAATAAGCAAACAGGCTGGGAGAAAACATGTGGGAGTTACATAGGTAGTCTGGATAATCAGACAACATATGGCCATTTTAACAATGAGGCTTTCATGAAGTCAATGAGCAATGAATTCTGCCACAACACCTGAAGGCACAGAAAGTTTATTTAAAAGGATAGACAAACCCCAATGAGTTATACAGGTTCTTCAAAAATGGACATGCAGAAGGCATAACATGATTTCGTGCTAAGGCTGCAGTCAGCTGCACTGGGACTGGAGCATCAGCCCTTGCAGATCAAGTTGCATCTGTTTTGATTTGGTGCCCGTGAGCACAAGCACCGTCCTTGCCCCATCTGCTTGGCTGTTCACTCACAAGAAGCTGCTGTGCTCTCTACTCGCAACAAAGATTTGCTTTGGAAGAAGGTTAAGGAGTGGGTAATGAACTCCTCCCTAACCTGTGCCCTCTAAAACACAGTAGAGCCGAGCAGGTGAGGTGATCCTAGATAATCTGGAAACACAAACAGGGAGAGCACTCCTGCGGATTACCTCCCTCCCAACTATTCAGCACAGTCCCATTATCACCCTCGAGAGGCACTTTGCATAAGGCAATCCTTTTGAGTATTTCAGGTTAAAGTCAAGGCAAAGCTTACTCAGCACAGCAGGCCCAGCTAAAGCTGTGCACCAATCCCTCAGCGGCTCATGGGCTGGGCAGCAAAACCGAGGAGAGCCCTTACACATAGGAGTGAGGCTGCTTCTTTCAGGACACCTGCCTCAGGGTGTCACCCAGGGGTGACTGTCCCCTTTGCAGTAGCAGGACCAGTTGTCATCCTTACCCTTAGTGGGCAGACAGGGTTCTTGCCTTAACATCTGCAGTAAGGAAAACAACCAGGTGAATGAATGATTCTTAATGTTGGCACTCTGAGCAGGGAGTGCAAAGCCTTTGCTGAACACAGACATCCTTTTCAGTCTTGTATCCATCAACATTACTGTCCAGTAAACACCACAGTTCTTCCCTGACTACTAGTTTTACACTCAGTCCACACCCCCAGAGTCTGCAGTACCACACATTTGCACCTCCTTCAGCGCTTTAGCCCTGCAATCACTGAAGATGAAGACTGGAGCCAGAGTCAGGATTAGCATTTGATGCCTTCAGGATCTTGCGGCTTAAAAAGGCCAAGAAAATGTTATGAAAGAAATCAAGAGCTGCTGCAGAAAATTGAGAGGTGGGTGACAGAGGAAAAAAAAGTCCTTCTCAAACTCATCAGCAAAAGCTGAGGTTTGGGTTTTACAAGATGATCTCAGGTCTCATGGAGACTTTCAAAACTTGGGCCAAGGTCAGGCACAATATAAAAGAAAACAAGTAAATATTCATGCCTGGCTTTATGCCTCTTTATAAAAATTCAGTCCAGCTTCAGTCCTAATTTTCTTATCATTTCTTAGCATTGTTGTCACCCTGTATGAACTATGTGCTATTGATGTATGTGCCCAGTGAAAAGATTAATTGAAGAACCACAATTCAGGAGGGGTAACTTAATTCCCTTCTGCAGGTGCTCTGCAGTATTTCATACAACTTGTGGCCAGGAATATTTCATTAGTTCCATGCAAGAAGACTCATGGCAATTGCTGTTGCTCAGCCTTTGCTAGCTGAAGCTGCTGCACAAATTCCAGAGCACAGAAGAGGCTGGGGAGGGGACAACACAGGGAAGCTGGCAGGGAGTACCTGTTAGTTTAAGGACAGAAAACAGAGACAGCTTTAATGTATCAGGATGGAAGGGCAAGTGCACAGTCCTCTATTTTAGACTGAAAAGAATTCTCACAGCAAGGGCTGGGGCAATGGTACCACTGCCTTAGGCTCTGAAGCTTGGAAAAGCAGTGTTTGTGGGGTGAAATTTTCCTTTCAGTTGCCTCAGTGCTTTCAAGAATAAAAATTAAGCTGATACACACTCCTGATTTTGGGAATAATTATCCAACAGCTTGAAACTCCTTCCCCTAATTTGGACAAAAGCAAAGACCAGCAGATTAATCCTGCTGGTACAAAAACCCTTTACAGAGATGCATTAATAGATGTAGTGCCCCTTGAAGCAGTAAAAATACAACAAAAGACAGTGTGACTCTGAGGACAGGAGAGTGAAACTCTGCAGGGACTGAAAGCTCCTGCCTGGCCAGGGGCTGGTCTCAGCCCAGCTTCAGGTGCTCTAAGGGGTTTTCCCAGCACCTGTATTTGCACTTGCACACCTGCTCAAGGACAGAGAGAGCAAAAACATGATTTCAAGCCACCCTTCATCAGCCCCTGCTGGGCTGCTCCCTAGACTTAGTTTAATCCAGTGGAAGTTTTATTCAGGGAGTCGATGGCCTTGTCCATCCCCCAGGGAATGCCTAACCAGTTTCTGGAAAGTCAGACCCCTCTCTGACACCTGGCTGAAAGGTGCTATCCAGGAAGCAAAACAAGCAGCTAAGACACAGGTTGCACCCCAAGTCATGAAGAGGGCAATATATTGGTTAAAACGGAATTTCAAACAAAATATTTAGAAAAAGAGGTCCAAAAGGAAATTTTGGCAGTTGCCAATTAGTTTTACAATTTGAAAGCTCTGAATAAGAGTGTCTGCACAAATATATTTTTACATGTTTTAACATCAGCTCCTAAAGTCAGATCTCAGTCCTGCAGCTGATTCAGAACTCTGTTCATGGTGCAGGAACTTTTACAGGTCTCACCAAGACAGCCTTTTTTGTAATTTAATATAAATGCCAATTTCAGCATGCAAATTAACTGTGAGGCCAACTCTTTGAAGAGCTGGCTATCCTTAATTCCCAGTGAAGTCAAGAGAGTCAAAGAATCCATAAAGGCCCAGGATCAGAGTAAATTAGAAAATGGATGATTACCATGTTATGAAATCCTGATACATTCAGTTAGTTAATGCTTCTGAAGAGTGGAAGTGTAGCCAGTAATAGGAGCTCATAGTTCATTCCAAAGAATTAGAGGAAAATAGGGGCAGTCAAATTCTGTATTTCAGCCTAAATATTGTTAATGTGTTTCTATATAGGTGGGGGGAAAAGTCAGTTGTAACTATTCTCTAGGTAGAATAATTAAGGCTCCACTGTGACATGTCTCTGTAGGCATTTATTTTCCATTAATAGAGGATCAGAATTACAGTTTAATTATTCATAGGGTTCTAAAGAGATACTCTGTTTTATTCAAAAAGTCATTGACTGGATTACAGGAAAAGTCCACCAAGCTCCCATCCACTCTAATAAGGCAAAGCAGAAGACAAAGGGCAGCCTCAGGAAAGAGGAGGGAGAGGACGGTGGGAAGGCACTGGCAGGGGACACCCTGCTCCTGGCAGGGATGTGTCCCCAGGCCAGGCTCTGGGGATACACCCTGGGTCACCTTTCTCTGTCCCCGGGGGATTCCTGCACTCCCCGCCGCGGTGCTGGCTCTGTTCCCGGAGGAGAATCCCCGAGCACATCCCCACACTCACACAGAGCTGTTTCCAGCCTGGCATTCCCACGGGGTCTACAGGACACAGCTCCCGTCAGCAGGCAGAGTTCAGCTCCGCATTTCTTTACATTCCTTCGAGAGTCTCAGACTTGGATCATTCCTTCAGATAAAAATACCCATTCCCAAAATCCACACAAATACAATACCTGGATTTTGGGAATGGGTATCTTTAACATAATGCATAAGCACAAGCAGTGCCCACAGGTGGGGTCACTCTCCACAAAATTCTGCTTTTTGGGGAAGGTGGTTCCCTCCCCGCAGAGGTACCCAGGACGGGGGGCTGCCTCTGCAGCGACAGAGCAGGACACAGGCGCTGTCACTGACGTCTGGTGCCCTCTCCTGGCACCAGCAGCCACACGAGCCGCTAAATCCTGCCTAGATCATAATAGCCTATATATTTCAGAACGTATTTTCAGGACTGTGTGGAAACCAGTTAAACCGTACACTTGAAAATATAATTTTGTAGCAGATGAGCACTACTTTTTTTCTGGGTATAAATTTCCTTAAATTAACATTTCTGGGGAAACAAGCTTCTGGCTTCCCAGAGGAACAGGCAGTTTAATTTTGGTTACAAACTTCCTAGTTTTATAAAAAGGAAACTGAAATATTTTTGTGAAGCACTTCTGATTAGAAAAAAGCCTTTCAATTATTTTAGAATTTCTCCTCAACCAACAAATAATGCAAATAAAGTCCCCAACATCCAGAAATTTTTCTCTGAATTTATCTTAAAGAGAGCTGGATAACTTATCTCAAAATTGGGTAAATCCATGAAATAGCTAACTATTATCAGGATATGGAGCTGCAAGTGATAGATTCAAAAACATAGATAATATACATGTTACCCCAGACAGAATCATTCTCTGGTCAAAAGACTGTACAGAAAATTATTATATAGATCTGTGCAGTTCCACTGTATGTTTGTGCAGGATCATTATCCTGGTCAAGACAATGCAGGAGCAACTCACAGAGACACAACATGAGTGTTGACACTAAGGTGCATTGCCTCCCGTCTATAAATAGAAGTCAATTTAACACACAAACATGTATCTCCAATTCTTTACTTTTAAACCAGCAGAATTTTAGAACTGGCCTACTTACTAGTCCCTTCAGTATTAATTATATGGATGTTAATTACACATTAGCTCCCCAAATGCATATTTTCTACCTTATGTACACAACTAACACAAGCAATCATAAGCAAAACTTCAAGTCAGAAGTTTAAGAGAGCTCTCATACAGTTGTTGAAAAAAGGACTCTTATTCCAGATCACTAGCACGAAATTTTATTCATGAGCACACTTGAAGAAAAAGTCATGAGGAGATATACAGAATTCAAAGTTTGCATGGAAGCCTTGATCACCTGACTGAGCTTGCTGTCACGATCAAAAGCTGCTCTGAGTTGAGGGGCTGACAATAACGTGATAATAATGAAATAATAATAGTCATGTAATGTCACTCCAGCCCCAGGTTACACAGAGCTATTTGGAAGCTGCAAAGCAAGTTTTGAAAGAGAAGTTTTTGTTCCATAACTTAACCAGCTTCCAGTCAAACTTAGAGGAAAATACTCCAAGTCACGTTTACACCCAGTATTTATCTGTACCTTCTCCCCCAAAGCTCTGTGTGAGCACACAGGCCTGGATCCTCCCTGCCCAAAGCTCCTGCTCACATTTTCCCATGCTGGACCGGGATTCCAGGCATCCCCATCAACTCCAGGGGTTCAGCATGGGGTCCCTCTGGGCAAGGGCTCTACAAGCAGAATATGGTAGACAGTGGCAGTAGGAGATTAAAACATTCCAGCCCCCTCATCACGAACTCACTCAATTGCTTTAGCAGCATTTCTCTTTCCAAGCCCACCTTACTCTCAGGCCCAGCCAGTACAACCTTGGCCCCCAAGACTATCTTGCCCTGCCAGTGTGCTCCAGGGAAAACAGCCCTGCTCCCAAGGAGTCTGTGCCAGAGATGAGAGCAGGAAGGATGCAATGGGAACTGCACACAGGACAAGCTTTTTGGGAAGTTTTCCATTTCTAACTTGTTCTATGCTCCAGGCTCAGTCCTCGGTGCTGTCTGCATTAACCAGCCCCTCGCCAGGTCCTTTTTTCTTTCCTGAGACCAATGTGCTTTATCAGCTCTGCAGCTGAACAGGCTGGAATGGAACAGGGACAGAGACAGCCCAGTCACACTCATCACTCCCACACCTTCCCTTAGGCCAGAACAGCACCCAGTTCCTCATATCCCAAATGCCAGTTTGGGAATGCAGTGGCATACAAGCAGCAGCATGGCTGGGCTCCTCATTTTGCACAGCTGAGCTACCCTAGGGTGTGGGAGAACAGATCTGAAATACAGAGTTTAAAGGAGCATCTTCTAAATCTCATCCCTCTAGGGCAGAATACAGGTAATAACAGCAAAAAATGAATAAAGCCTCAGTACATTCTAGCACAGAGGTCAGCCTGGGAAGCTCTCTCCAAGCCCAAGGCCTGAGAGGGTCCAAGGGACTGACAGGAATACGGCAGCCCCCAAGCTCCTACCAGCACGGTCAGATGCTCCTCAAGGAGCAATCACTATTACAAGCCAGAACTTGAGAAAACTTATGTTTGAACCATCTTCAAGTAACATCCAGCTGAAGTCAGCTGGCCTTTAGTCTGGCCCTCCCTCCCCTCAGCACACCATACCACTCTCCAAGAGAAATCAAGGGAAAAACAAAAAATGAAAAAAATAGGAAAGGCACACCTTGTGATGGAAGGGCAAATGGAACACCCTTGCTGAGGGGTGGGGAGTGCTAGCTGCCCCCAGCAGCAGCGCTGTGGCCCTCCCCTGGCAGGGGGTGCCATCTCAGAGACCTCAGCAGAGGAGATTTGCTCCTTCTCAGGCACCAGCCCTCACCGTGTGCTTCAGGACCACCCGCCTTGATGAGCGCAGCCAGACACACTTATTAGAGAATATCCATTAAACATGGGAAAGCTGCAGGGGCCGCACCTCGATGAAGGGTTAAAATATTAGAATGAGAGCTCCTGCCAAATTGTAGGAACACAAAATGCCAGACCTCCCATATTTTTATTGCAGACTTCTGCAATAAGAGTCACTCCATTAGTCCTCACCAAAAAAAGTTTGTCTCCATACTTAGGTCCCTCAGCTTAATGACTTCTAAGGGAGTCCTTTCCCACCCTGGAAATCAAGCCAGGCTGGAATGCAAGTCGGTGGTACATGAGGTTTATATTAACTCTCATATGTCTAAACAAAAAGGTGTCAAGCATTGAAAGTCATCAACTGCAAAAATTCTTACAATTTAATTGCAAACACACCCGTTGTCTTTCATTAGAGATGCTTAAATCAATAGTGCATTTGCCCAGAGCCAGATGTAGTCCTTTACAAAGGACCCAGAGTTACTGACCCTCCCCAAGAGCAGCCCTGCATGTTCACAGGGTGCTGCCCACAGATGTCTGCCTTTACATTCAAGCGTCCATTGGACCAACAGGCCTTAGATCTGCAAGGAACAGTAAACATCCGTGAACTTGCTACCCTTAGATGTACAAAACACACTGAAACCATTTTAGGACACAGCTCACAATGAACATAACTTCTCCACAAAAGTGTTTTTCTCCCAAAAGGTCTAGTGCCTAGTTAAAGTTTCTGCATTCTTACCTTCCCTTCTCCATCCACAAATTTTCCTTTATGCTTCTATTTTACCTCTAATTGAAGGCAAATAACCTCAAAATGACTACTATATCAACCTCTTAGAATAAATGAATTTCCACAGTTAAAAGCTTAACTTAATTAATTTAACCACAGAATTTTAAATCAAAAATGTCAGTGAGTTAACTCTGGGGAACAGTCTGCTGTGAGCACCTGGCTAAAACCCCATGCTTCCCCAGGACTGCAAGCTTACACCTACATCTATGCTAAGTGCCCATTTCAGCCTCTCCTTCTACCCTCCCTGGCTCCAGCTCCTCTCAGGAAGCTTTCTCCAGCAGGAATTGGAGCCAGCTGCCCTGAAAGCATTGAAGGGAACTATATCTTGAGGCTAATCATACAGTGATTAATAAATGGTCTCACTAGTTTGTCGGTATATCCCTCCTGCAAAGTGGAGGCAGAAATTACCACAAATAGCAGAAATATTCATTTATCTTCTTTTTTGGTTTTTTTTTTTTTAAAGATTCAACAGAAAACTCCGAAACACCCAGAAACATTCCTTCCTTAAAGCACTCCCACTTAACAAATATATTCCTCCTTTTCTTCTCCTCATTCCACTAAAATCAGCATGTGGAGGATACCTGTCTGTATCCCACACAGCCAAGGATCAAAGCCATAAGACAGGAAGAGTTTAAGCTTCTCACCCTTCAGGAATCAAAAGCTTTCCTCTTTCAGGAAATCCCCTCCTCAGTACTCACCCAGCACACGAAAGGCCCCAGAAACAATGACCATGAGCAGAGACCCACCCTTTCTCCTGCCCTTGGTTTTAAGCACTTGTGTTCCCAGTAGCCCCCGGGGAGGCCATCAGCGTTAAAATCCGTGGTGACTGGAGACACCTGAGGCAGCTGCCCCTTAGTGTCTTAATGAGGATTCAATAAGGGAAAAACAAAGATATTAACAGTCCCAAAGCAAGGACAAGTGTGGTGTGGTGTCTAGTATAGTCTAATCTAATCTAATCTAATCTAGTCTAGTCTACAGTTTTGAGCAGACCCATGGCTCAGCATAATGACAGCCTCAGTTCTCAGCCTGCTCTGGGGGCAGCAGGCAAGGCAGGACCAGCACAATAAGCTCAGCATTGTCAGCTGTATAGTGCTGTGCAGGAGCAGGGGGTGGCAGTGGAGCGGCACAGACCCTGAAGCTCCCCCAGCTCTAGGACTCTCCCTCCCTCCGGCGCTGCCCAGCCCTGTGTGCTCCAGGGCTCACCCCAGTGCCACAGGCAGACCTGCGGTGATGTGCTGGGGGGTTGTTCTGCTCAGGGCAGCAAAGGGCTGCCCTCAGGACTTCTCCAGCCCCCGCTGGGGGTGGCTGGGGGCCAGGGAGCAGGAGGCTTCCCAGAGGGCAGCTCTGGGGGTCATGAGAAGAGAAGAACTGATAAATAACCGGGGTCCTCCCAGACTGATTTCTTTTTCCTGCTCAAAATCAGCATCCCTCAGTGGGGCTGTTCTCGAGACACAAGACTATTTATTTCCATGCTCATCATCTCCTGGTTGCTTGTCCTCCTTGCCCTTTAGTCAGAGCCACAATTATCTCTGCCCTATTCCAACAATGCAGCTTGTGAAATCCACAACTGAGATATTTCCAGGTCAGCCGAATTCAAATTTTCATATGTCAGCTTTATTCTGTGGAGAATTTGCTTTACTATTCAGATACCAGTTGGGTGTGATTAACATAGCAGGGGACAGAAATGCTGAGCCACGTTCTTGTAGAAACATGTATTCCTGAGATACGTGTACAGAAAAATGTGTCACTTTGAGATTATGCAAAATTAACAGGTTTCAAACAATCTGTTGGGCATCTCGATTTTCTTGCTGTGTCAATGGAGCCAAAAGCATAGCTTAATTATTTAATCAAATTTATCCAGTCTCTGAATTTGATTGGGGAGAATTATTGCCACCAAGGCCTGGCCCCTGTTGTGTCAATTACAGCCAGAAACACTTTAAGACACTGCTCCTGCTTCAAAGGCTATTTTCACTCCATACCAACACAGTGCTTGCTATCCCCATTTCCCAGATAGGGAACTGGGTCACAGCCAGCCTTTTGCCTGAAAATGGAAGGGAAAAACATTTCACTACCAGCATGACTTTAGTGGGAGCAAATGTTGGGCATGATGAGCCCAGGACATGCACCACCTTCTGGAAATTCAGGTGAAGAGGAAGGCCAGGCTGTGACCCTTTAAAGGGTCCTCAGAGCAGAGGGTGCCTGGCAGCCACAGGGTCTCTGCACCAAGCCAAGGTGAAAGCTTGCACAAGGTAAAAATGCCTCCCTGGGGCTGATGGTCACTGCCACTGGCTCACAAAGGGCTTTGTTGTGCAGGACTCCTTCTTTGCCATCATGGAACAGCAAGTTTAATGTCATCTGTCCCCATCTCTGCCTCTCTGAAAGGGAATGGACCCTGCAAGTGTCTGCTTTGGCCTCTGCTCTCCGCCTGTTCTGGCCACCACACTCCACTTTGGGAAAGAGGCATTTTCCGAGGCTCAGGGCGAATGCTGGCTGCCTGCCTGACATCCCCCCGGGAGAAAGGGGGCCGTATGCATCTGGTGAAGATAATTGCTCTCTGATCTCATTGCTGCTGATCCAAACCAGTGTGAATTTGCACTGAAAATGATGAAGCAATGCTAGCATGGAGCCAATGCGTGTGAGAGGAAACTCAAGCTTCGTGCCTTCGGCTTGTATTTAAGCCATGCTGCCTGCATGGATTGCTGTGTACGACATAATTAAGATAACACATTGTATAGTGCTGGAGCCAGATGAAACAGTATTTGCCCTACCTGCCCTTTCCTGTGCTGTTGGACACTCCTTTGTACCCAAAGCACAGACAAACTGAAAAATAAAAGCATGTGCACGGCTATGCTTCCGTATGGGCTCAATTTACTCCTGAATATTGTCATCTACAAAATATTCCTGAGCACAAGAACAGCTTAGGTGATAGGCAATACCTGGCCATTTTCTCAACATGCCTCTGGTCCCAGCTGTTCAGCATTATGCTGCTGCAGAGCAGCCACATTTCTCCCCAGCTCATCACATATGAGTGCAGTTGATCTGGAAGTTGAAGAGGTCTATAGATATATATTTACATGCTAGCTGTCTCCTTCAATGAACAGCCTTCAGCCATCTGGAAGAGTCTCTAAATTGCTTCTCCCTATCACACCAAAATCCTCAGCAGATCAGAAGAAGTGCTCAGAAGTGCATCTCCCCAGGTGGTCTCAATTCTGCAATTATTGTGAATTATTAATAATGAATATTTCTATGCATTGGTTTTTGAAGTGTGTAAAATTCTTTCTTTCTTTTTCTCTTTCTTTCTTTCTCTTTCCTTTCTTCCTTCCTTTCTTTCTCTTTCCTTCCTTTCTTTCTCTTTCTCTCTCTCACTCTTTCTCTCTTTCCTTCCTTCTCAAGATGAGATCGTAACTGATGACAGGAAATTCTTTCCTACAGATAAGACCTTCAAGTGTCCCACATAGGCAGGGCACAACTAGGACTGTCAGTGGAAAGTAAGGAAATGCAGCGCAGTTTGGCAACTTTCAAAATGCATTTTAGGATTGGATCTGTGGCTCTGGCACATGTGACTTGCTATGATGACAGACCAGGCTAAAAAAAAGTGCATTTCCAAAGAAGGGAGACACACAGAGCATGTCACTGCTCCAGCCCAGTCAAGTGTCCTTTCCAGGAGGGTTTTACCACAGACACGTGCTCCAAATTGACTGAGGTCTGGAGCAAATTGCCAGTTGCTGATGAAATGTGTAACTTTCTGTAGCTCTCAGGTTTTTTAAGCAGAACAAAAGCTGCAAAAAATTTAATTTGTATTCAGGTATATATACGTTTTACACCCCAAAGCAGTTGAATAAGAACATGAAGCATAAAGTTTTAAAGAAAGAGGAAGAACACAGCAATTTAGGTGAAACCAGGGAAATGAGTCTAAGTTCTGCATAAATACATTGACAGCAATAAGTGCCATCCTAGATCCAGGGAGATGGCTAAAGATAGAAATGCCTGTTCTGTATTTTAATATTACAGTTATTACTATTTAAACCAAAGCAGCATCTTGGTCCACAATTTCCCATGGTTACAGGGTTCTTTTTTATCCTGAACTGTGCTCTGGAGAAGAGGCTTTCTCTCTCCTACTCAGTGACAGGAAAATGATGTATATTAAAAAAATGCTTTTGAAGCCAGTTGTCAAGGTTTCAAATTCCTCACTATGTAACCAATTCTCACAAGATGCCAGATCTTGGAAATAAGGGTCAGAGACTTGGAAGTTTTCCCACCCTTAATATTTATATTCACAAATGGTTTGCAGCATAAGAATCTGAGAAGCAGTCAGAGTCATTTTCCCATGTTTGTTTATCCATGGTGACACTGTGGCCAGCTAGCTCATGAAATAATAATGAGCCTGTTTCAGTGTAATACACAAGGAACTACACTTTTCATAGAGTTCCAAGTTAGATAGGGCCATCTGTCATTTTTGTAGCTGAACTGAATCAAGTTGCTGCAACCTTCAACCTGTATTACCTTTCCCTCCCTGAACTGCATTATGGAGTTAACTTAAATTACCTCAGCAAGCAACCATGGCCCTGGTGGTGCTTCTGTTGAGAAACGTGTACCTTGGAGTACTGGCCAGGTCACACACACACTGAATTAAGCACTGGACACATACAGAAGGCAAAATTCTGGCCTTGACAAAGCTAATGGCAAATGTTTTGGCTTTAGTATGATCAGGCTTTGTTTGTGCTTCCAGGGAATGAGACAGGAGGGAGTCAGAAAAATAAGGAGATGCTAAGTCCTGAGTGCACAGTTCCCAAATGTAACTGATTACATAGTGGCAGCAAACTTGAGGCCTCTACACAGCCACTTGTTTGGCATCAAAGACTACCCTTTTTCTGCAGGTCTTACGCAGAGTTAAGGTTTGAAAAGGAGTTTCTAAGAGAACAGCAGAGCAATATGTTGACTCTTGAGAATCAATCATATAAATGATTTCTGAAAGTACTCTCCCCATTACTAATTTTACCCACACAGTTGATGACAACATTCTTTTTAGTCTATAGCCTGCCCCCATAAGTCACAGACTTTAGAAAAGGCCCTGTGATTTACCTCACTAACACAGACAGTGAGCTATAAACGTTCTGGGCCCCACAGATGAGAGTTACCTGGGTGGCACAGCAAAACAGCTGCATAATTCCTCAAGGGGATGAAGAGTGAAGGGATGGCAACACAGACCAGGGGCTCTGTCCTGCACCCTTTCTTTGCCTTAAGTTCCTGTTTGTACTTTTCACTGTGCAACCTTTTATGATGAAAGGCTACAGCTCCTGAGCCTGCCTAGAATCTTTGACTGTTCCTCTCTGCCTTTGGCACTAGACACACATTCAGACTGGTTTTGCACATTTCCCAGATTTGGTCACATCATCATCAGGAGGACACAAGAAGTCACTGGGGTGTTCAGTCTTCTTCAATGGCTGAACCAGATAATAAAAGACATATGTATTTCTGTTGGGAAGGGTTTCCCAGCCTTCCCTAAGTAATTGATGTCAGCATCAATACAGCACTTTTTGCTGCTATGGCTCAGTAGCATTTATGGTAGGTTTATTTTTTAACTATTCTTTCCTTTTTTTCTTATTTCCTGCTCTTAGAATCTTGTCCAGTAAATTCCTTTTTTGGGTTTTATGGACGTTTTGATCATAGTTCTCAGAAGATAATTCTTTTGGGATGTCACAAGCGCAGAGGAACTTGAAAGAATTACCATTGTTGACAAGATGTTTGGCCATGGACAAGTGTTCCTCATTAAGAACAGGTTCTGTTTTCTACTTATAAAAACAAACTTCCTGCACGCTCCAGTTACAAGGAAATGGCCTTATTTTTATAAGGATGTGTTTATGTTTGAAACCAGCAAGGGGCTTGGTCCTTGTCTGGCCTTTTATCACATTCATGGTTGCTTTCCCTTGCCCTTGCAGAACTTGAGAGAAATTCGTCTCAGTACACCATCAACCCTTGACCCAAAGCAACACAGAAGTACCTTAAAAATAATCTTGTGTGATTGCTGCAGGCTAGCACAGAGCTCCACATGAGAATGAGGACTAGAGTAATCCCACCCATTCTGGGTTTCTGCTGACTCTGCCCTTGCCTTCCATTATTACTAACAATTCCTGACTCTTCTGCCACGTTCATCATCTTGCAGCACATACACTGATGCAAACTGAATGCCAGGAGCAATAGCATGAACTGCCTGTGGTTACCCAGGAAAGCTGTGATAGAACACAAAATAGAGCCTGGTTCTCTTGGGTGTCATTTGAATTTTGGTTTTTTCCTTCTTAGTGCCATCTTCAGCAGCATCCCTAGCTCGAGCTTGGCACAGCTGACTGCAAGAGGTTGGCAGGCAGGAGCAATCCAACTGAACGAATGGACTTGTTGGAAGGCTTAAAACCTTCTGGGTAAGTTACCTGATGTCACACAGGATGAAGACTGTGGAGATCTAAAGTTCTGACTTAAATCCTGGCAGAAGCCATGATTCAGTAGACATTAAAGTATGAACCAGAATCTCCCCCAGAAGGGTATTAGCCTGTTTCAGGCCACTCTCACAGCAATGCTCATCATGAGCCTGAGCTAATTTTGGCTCCATCCTCCCAGGCTCTGGCCCCAGTCCAGCAGAGCACTTAGAGCCCACGTTCCTCACCCGGTGTGAGCCTCCCGCCTCTTTCAGCAAGTCCCTCTGCCTATCTCCAGAGCTCAGCACGTGCGGAAGGGCTGTGCTGGAGCAAGGTCAGAGGCAGCCCCGTGGGGTTTGAGCCCGTTGTATCTCTAGAGCATCTTGAGGGCTTCAGAAGAAAGGCAGTGCTGTATCAATGAGGCCAAAGTTTACATATGGAAATGTCTGTAAACTTTAAAATGTAACCCTGTGAGCCTCCAGAAGTTTGATGTACCTGCCTTTTTTTTTTTTTAATAAACAGTATTTAAAATATTAGCTGCCTCAGAGTTGATACAAAAATTACAGCAGTGCCTCTTCCAGATGGGAAGAAAAAGAAAACATGCAAAAAGCACATGCAAAAAGCACATGCAAAAAGCACATGCAAAAAGCACACACACACACACACACACACACACACACAGAGTGAAAAACACTTAATGTTGAAGGATTTATAGCCTGTATTGCTGGGTCCTCCTGTTTCACACAGATGAAAATAGGCATCTTATCATCAGCATGATGCTAAAAGCATTAAAAAGCATGTGAGAACAAGGAAAAGGAAGAGAGGTAGGCCTGATTCAAAGCAAAGGCAAAAATCCCTGATGTGAGGGTGAGCTCACATTTACAAGCTGCTGGCAAAGGGACAGGAGTGGGAGCAGTTTGTGGAGCAGTTTTGGCTGTTCTGACCGAGTGGAGGGCTGGGGGAGGGAGGTGTGTGTGGTGGGGATAGTTAATCATGTCAGCAGTGTTTTGGTGAGGTCAGGAGTGGATTACATGTGTCAGGCTCTGGCTTCCCTGGCAGTTTGAGAGGGATTAGGAATTGTGCTGGCTCAGGCAGTGAGAAGGTGATGAGACTCTGTTATCTCCCATATGTGAATTTTCGATAATGAGGGGAGGAAGGACACTGGGGACTGGGGAGGAAAATGAAAAGTCTCTGCCCTTAGGCCAAGCAAAAGGAAAGCTGCATAATGAGCAGAGGGTGAGGGGTGAGGGTGAGGGGTATTCTGTTCAGCAGGAGTCAGAAACTAACATAGCAGGTTGGTTAGGCTAAAGGAAAGAAGTTTGTGGTTTAGCGTAATTTTTTAGGCACCTGCTAATGGACAGGTTGGAAGTGGTGAAAGAAGCAGAGACACCAGCAGGGATGTACAAACACTGGGAAGCACAGTTTACAGAGGAGCTCAGGCCCTGGGCTAGCAATCAGGAAACAAGCCTAACCAACATATGTGGCTGATGCCCCCATTTATTAAGTATGGTTGGAAATGGATTCCCAATCTCCCTTTTTTGTTTTCCCTAAAGACCTTCTTTCTACGGGATCTTGTTAGCAGTGCCCATTTTGGGGTGCTGCTGAGGGGAGCACAGCAGTGTCAGTGCATGCCTGCTCCCCTGTGTGAGGCCAAGGCTGGGCTGTGGATGGGGACCACAGCACAGGGCAGGCCCCTGAGGAGCTGCTGGGGGGCACAGGGACATGGTGAGGCAGGTGACACCACAGTGCAGGTGCAGCCCCAGGCCCATGTGGGTCCCTGCCCTTACACACCCTCCTGTCTGAAGCTATGAAATGTCTCTACTCAAGGTGCTCTAGTGGTGCTGCATCCCACCCCCTCCTCGGGGTGCACCACGATCTCAGAAATGCTTCTTAGGCCTTGACCTTGACAAACAGCACTTGGGCTCAACTCCTCTCAAGCTTATCAGAAACACTGTCTGCTCCTGGGAACTTGTGTTGTCTAATGAGCTCCTTGTTCTAACTAACAGCCTTGGAAACTTGGTTTTCTTGCCTGAATAACAACCCAAGTGTAATAATATTTTTGTTATCAAACTTTCAAAGAAACTTGCTGACCTAAATTGCAGCCAGGATGGAAAATTACTGTGACTAAATCCCACTCTCTTGTGGCCGTATAAACAGCAGTGCAAAGCGAGACCCTTTGAGCTCTCCTGGACTGCAGTGGGCTGAGAGCAGCAGCTCACTCTGAGTGGGGCCCTCTCAGAGCCAAAGGACTCTCAACTTTGCTGTTCTTGGGGACCATCACTGACCCACAGCCACGGAGCCCAGGCTAATACCCCCACTCCTGGAGCTCAACCCCGAGGAGCTGCAAAGACATCCGATGTGAGCCCTTCACTGATCTGCAGGGAATTTTGACAGGTAAATACATACATAAGTACATACTCCTTTAGGTGCGTGTGAGGGTGAATATGCTATAGCCAGTGTACAATGAATGTTGCTCTGCTAGATTATTAAGTGCTTTAGTGTCATAAGTAAATTAGGCCTATAAGTGAGTTAGTGTTGTTCTATTGCAAATCCTATAAGAATCTTTTGTTAAAATGTTTAAATTAAGCTCTCAATTAAATGCTGTTAAGTCTAGGTGCTATGAAAACCTTTAGTCCTAAGTTGTTGGTGAAGTCCAGGGCTAAGTTTGGCAAGGGGACTCACTCTGAACATTGTGACTCAACAGGAGAGACTCCCTTATTCCTTTTTATCCTTATCCTTTCCCGTCCTTACCCTTTTCCCATTCCCCATCCTCCAGGTAGATAATTTTTGGTTGATTTTAATTTCAGATTGATTGATTTTAGGTTTTAGTCCAATTTTTCTCTGTGTGCTTTAACCATCTAGTAAGCAGTAGAGTGAACGTTGCCAACAAAGTTTGTCACGTTTTCACTTTAATATTAAACCAGATTTTGCTGAAATGTTTGCCAGCAATTTTTTGAGCAACATAAAACACTCATTCCTGACAAATTGTTGTAGTCAGCAGGGTGGGAAATGAAATCACTGACTACCTACAAAGGCATGGAATAAATCCAAGTCCTAAGTTCTCAGATGAATGGGCTCAGGATAACTGGCATGATTGGGAAGCTGTGGAGGAACATCTAGAAGCCCTATAAAGGCTGGACAAAACAAAGGAATTATCTGTAAAATGTTAGGCACCTGCCTAGAAGCTGCCTGCCAGTATAGGAAAGATCAAATTAAAGAGAAACAAGAGCTGAAAACTGAGACAGAAGGCAGGAAAAGAACTGAACTATTACTGTCCTTGAAAATAGAACAGCCACAGAGACAGAAGAAGAAAAGAAAGGAAAACAAAAGCTGAAGGAAAAAGTTGAGCTGATGCTTATGCAGATTCCAAATCGTCCTGACATTGTGCAGATCAGAAAGCTAATTGCATCCTCTAAAGACTGGGATGGAAACATATGGGGTGATCCCTGCGATAACACACCAGGGGAAAATGATCTCTTATCCCCTTCAAATTCCCCTGTGTGTGAAGTTAGACCCATTATAAAAACAGAGGTAACTCCTGGACCTCAGGGTGGACAGAGAAATCGTAAGCAAACCCCAATTCTGATCGGATTCAGATGGCAAATTTGCAAGAGCTCTACAGCTGTAAGCCAGGTGAAACTGAAACCGAATATTTACGGCAAGTTTGTTTATCTGGAGGAGACACAGTCTTATTAAGTGGTGAAGATGGTAAAGGGTTTTGGGGTCCTACTGTCCTTTTAACTTCTGATCCCCACCCCCCAAATGATTCCCATTCTATAACAAGCAAGGTGGTATACTGGGCTGGTGAAATAGATGTGAGGGAGAGAGGAGAGCCTCTGACCATACCTATTTAATCTCTGAGCGTGCTCTTCACTGCTGTTATGAAAGCTGCCTGTGTCCAAGCCATGCATGAGCATCGTCCTATTAATGTTCCCATTACAGCACATGTAAATGATAAAATGTTAAAGCTGCTTATTAAGGGAGCCCCATAGAAACTCAAACCATAGCTGGTTTCAAAATGGGATGAAATTAAAAGAGACACAGCCTTTAATGCAGCATTGCCTGAGACTGTTGCTGCAGTTTTAGAACAGAGAAATCCCCATCTGGGCAACACTAATGAGTGTTGTCATAAATTACAGTCGAGAGATAAGATGGAGTGATTTATCCAGTAAAACCAAAAATAAAAGCCATAATTTTAGACAAATTGACCATTCCCAGGAACCAGGACCTACAGGTAATCCATCCAGAAAACAGAGGTGCTGGAAAGAGCTATATAATCACACATTACCATTAGGCATTCCAAAAAGTGCAATTTAGAGACAGTCTATTGGTGTTTTGCAGAGCCTAACTGATGTATTCCTGAGACAAGATGTCAACAATCAGAGAGAAAATACTCCGAACACTCAGACGCCAACATCAGCATCAGATTCAGGGAGAGAGAGTACCCCTTTCTCTCCCCAAAATCAGAGATCAAAAATATGATTAACATCTGGACAGTACCTGTGCCTGCCAGTCCAGCAGGTCAAAACTCATTAATGGATAGAGAACAATGGCCCATACATTCTGATTCCAACAGGTCCTCGTCACTAATGAAATTGCTATGATATACAGGAGCCCAAGTTTCAGTATTAAAAGAGCACGATGCCCAAAAGCTGGGTGTGCAACCTGCACAGCAAAGATTTAAAATCACTGGAATGAACGGCATGAGTGTTGTGTGTAGAACCACTCAGGTTGATTTATAGCTACCTCTACTCACTTTGCAGTTAAAGATCACAAGGGAAACATTCTGCATTTTGATGGTTTGGAACAGTCAAACTTGGCAACTGCTATGGTCTTTGGTTTTAATATCACTATCCTATCTAATATCAATAGTTCTAATAGCAATAAAGTTTTAGTATCAATATGTAATTAGTTCTAACATTGTGGACTTACAGGATATAGGTAGCAGAGCAGTGGGCCTTGAAAGCCAAAGTGACCTTCTGTCTCTGGTCCAGAAGAAACCCCGGGACCAGTAAAAAACATCCTGGTCACAGGGGAAGTAGAACGAGTGCATTGTTGGCCTGTGAACTGCTGGACCTGTCAGAAGTGAGAAACACCATTTGTTACATTAATAGGATTGTTTACCTGTTGCCATAAAAGGTAATGTGAAACACGATAGTTAATTGGAACACTTTGTGGTGTAGAGTTATTTCCTGTTTGTGTTGTAGTGTATAAGGAATTATCACTGCTCAATAAACGTTTTTGCTCACCACCATCTTGTGAAGTCCGTGCCCTTAAAAAATACTGTGTAATATAGTCCTAATAACAATATACCTATAGATCTAATAGCAATATAGTTCTAGTATCAATATATAATGTAGTTCTAATATAGCTCCAATATCAATATACCTGTAGTTCTAGTATCAGTAACAGTTCTAGGAAGTAACATCCTATCCTTACCTGGACAGGAATTTGGAAATCACACTGTGTGTACTCTGTGTGGCACCTGTACTCCCTGATTCAAACATTCCTAATGTACTACAATACTCAATTTCTGCTGCAGCATGGAAAGGAATTTCTGAGTTTACAGCCAATTTGGAAAACTGAGAAATCATTTCTTGAACTTGCTCCCTGCATAATTCACCAGTGCGGCCAGTAGAGAAGCCAACAGGGCATTGGTGTTTTACACTTGATTACTGCCATTGAAATGCTAACACAGGCCCACTAACAGCTGCAGCTCCCAATATTGCAAGTCTAGCAGCAGCCACACACCCACAGCATGGATGGCAGAACTAGAGATAAAGGACTTTTTTTTCCACTGTTTCCTTATGGAAGTGAGATAAAGAGATATTTGCTTTTACCTACAGGCTCCATCAGGAATATGAGCTTTCACTCATGATTGCTCATGCTGCACTTGCTGAATTTTTACAGGTAGTCTCCTCCAAGATGAGAGACTGTACCAATACAGAGATGATACTGTAATTGAAGGAGATTCCCAAGAAAAGGTGGGAGAAGAAGTACACTTAATGGAAACTTCAGGATATTGGAGAAAACAAGTACCTGTTTTCCCTGATGTAAACGTGAACCTGATTTTCTATCATTACTTGACCACTGTACTCACTTTTACAAAAGGGAAAACAGTGGGAGTGGAACTCAGAATATGAGAGGGCAATGAAAACCCTAATATGGAAATTAAAAACGTATAAACCATTGGGATCCATACACCCCCATGATCCTACTATTGCAGAATGGTTTTTTGCAGAGCATTGAACTTACTGTAACCTGCCACAAGTGTCATAAATGCAGTGACTGTCACAAATGTCATAGATGCAAATGCCAGTGTGGTATGGGAGTCGATCAGGAAAAGGCATCTAGGATACCCAGAGGGATACTTCGGCCCCTCTGGATCACAATCAGTGTGCTTTTTGCAAGAAGAAAGGACACTGGAAAAGGAGCGTCCAATCTTGGGCAAGAAGACATTTCCAGACTCAGCTCCTGGACTGGCTATGAATGGGGAATGAGAGGAACTGGAGGTTTCTTTCCCAGCAGAACCTCTGGTTATAGCTAAACTGGGGAAAGACAAAATGTAGTTCCTGATACATATGGGAGTGACATATTCCATGTTAAACACTTTGGAAGGGAAACTGAGTCAAGACACTGTAAAAGTGATTGGTGCCACAGGGGTAAGTGAAACAAGACCTCTCTTCCAACCTTTGAAATTCAAATTGGGAAAACACTGGGTGACTCACCAATTCCTCTATTTGCCAAACTCTCCTAAGCCTTTACTGGGTAGGGATCTGTTGGAGAAATCAAAAGCTGAAATTAAATTTTGCAAAGGGTAGGGAATAAAAGTTGTAATTCCTGAAACTAAATTTGTCAAGGCAGCTACCCTTTTCATACAGGAGGAAATCCTCACAGACATTGAAAATACTGTCATCCCAATAGCGTGGGCTAGTGACTGTCCTGGGAGATCCAAAAGAGCAGAACCTATAAGCATTGTGCTCAAACCAGGAGCCACACTGGTAAGACAAAAACAATACCCTTTGAAGTTAGAAAGTTGTAAGGGATCAGTATTGAAAAGTTCCTTATATTTGGGTTATTGGTAGAATGTGAACCCAAATACAATACTCCCATCCTACAAATAAAAAAGGCTGATGGTAGGAGCTATCAATTGGTGCAGGATTTAAGAGCAATTAACAAAGTAACAGAGGATATATAGCCAGTAGCCAGCCCCCATACCCTTTTGACCACATTGACAGGTGATTTAGGGTGGTTTACTGTGCTGGATCTTAAAGATGCCTTCTTCTGCATTCCCATAAATAAAAACAGCCAAGAGCTTTTTGCTTTGGAACGGGAAAATCCTGAAACAGGGAGAAGAACCAAACTCACCTAGGTTGTCCTACCCCAGAGTTTCAAGAATAGCCCAGGTGTACTCAGAAACCAGCTGGCCAAAGAACTGGAGGACTGGAGAAGGCAGGAGCCAGGAAGAGTTGTTTCACAATATGTGGACAATGTAGTAATTGCTGTCAAAGATCGAGACGACTGCATCCAACTCACTGTAGGTTTGTTAAACTTTTTGGGACTAAGTGGGTATAGAGTCTTGAAAGAGAAAGCACAAATTGCCAAGGAAGCAATGGTCTACTTGGGGCTTGAGATCTTCCATGGACATTGATGACTCAGCAGAGATCTGAAAGAAGCCATCTGTCACCTTCTGCAGTCCCAGACTATGCAAGAAATGCAGGCTTTCCTGGGAATGGTAGGTTGGTGTTGCTTGTGGACACCAAGCTACAGGTTACTAGTAAAGCCTCTGTATGGAGCACTAAAAGCTACTGATAAGGGAATTGTGGTATGGACAGACAATACCAGGGCTGCATTCAAACAACTGAAACATTCTTTGATGTCAGCTCCAGTATTAGGACTGCCAGACTTAACTAAGTCTTTTGAATTATTCATATATGAGCAACTAAATGTTGTTCTGGGGTGACCTGGGTAGACTGTAAATAATGGTGTATTCCCCTATCGTCTGCTTTATGCCCAGAAGAAAAAACTCTCCTGTAACTGGACCTGAGGCTGCTCTGGCCAGAGCTTTTGGTTTTTTTTTTTCCTTCTCCATTCAAGGACTCCTGTGGGGGGAGCAGCATTCCTGGATTCTGCTTCTAGCGGCTGCCGCAGTGAGAAGCTGTTTTCCCTGGGACTGCTTCTTCTTCATCTTCTTTTTGGACTTCGTTTTTCAATTTGCTTTCTCATCCTAGAATCATAACATCCCCTGGGAAGATGGTAGGCGAGAATCCTCCAGGGAACCACCAGAGCAACTCCACCTGGCCTGCCAGGACCCCTCAGAGGGGGAAGCTATGCCCAAGGGAAAAAGGACACTAAAAATCCATCAGCTGTTTACTCAGGTTTTAATAAGTCCTTTTCCCTTTTCCTGTGCCATGTGGGTATTTTGTTTTGTTAAATAAACAGTTATTTTCTTTTCACTTTCCTCTAAGGAAATTATGGGAGACATGGGGGTACTGTCACAGTTCCTTGAAAACCAGCGAAGGTCTGTGGCCTGCTTTTCAAAACAGCTAGACAATGTTAGCCAAGGGTGGCCTGGGTGTTTGAAAGCCGTGGCAGCCACTGTTATATTGGTCCAGGAAGCCCAGGACAGCACATTGTAGTGTATGTTCCCCATGCAGGGTACATAACCGTAGTTGAACAGAAGGGGAGTCACTGGTTGTCCCCTGGTAGAATGCTTAAGTACCAGACTGTGTTGTTGGAACAGGATGACGTTACTCTGAAAACAACATCTGTCGTCAATCCTGCTGATTTCTGTCCTCAGCATTGACTGACAGTGTCCCTGAGCATGACTGTTTGCAGACCATAGAAGAGGCCTATTCCACCAGACCAGACCTGAAGGATGTGCCTCTAGAAAATCCAGACTGGGAATCGTATATGGACAGAAGCATATATGAGCTTCTTTGTGCGGGATGGTAGACGAATGACAAGATATGCAGTGACAACCACGGACAACATAATCAAGGCAAAGGCCTTACCATCAGCTGTATCATCACAGAGAGCTGAAGTGATTGCACTGAGAGAGCTTTAGAACTGAGTGAAGGAAGGAAAGTAAATACATGGAATGATTCTAAATATGCATTTAGTGTTGTGCATGCCCATGGAGCCATTTGGCAGGAAAGAGGGCTGCTAACTGCTCAGGGTAGTGGAATCAAGCATGCCAAACAGATCCATGCATTCCTGCAGAGTATTTGGAAGCCTACAGAGGTGGCTATTTGGTATTGCAAAGCTCATCAAAAAGGGAAAATTACTCCCAAATTAGGGAATCACTTTGCCAATTAAATGGCAAAAGGGGCTGCAGGACAAGGTATCTTAGCAGTAATACCACAGAAAGAAATCGATCTGTCAGTGTTTACCTCAAAGTATGATCAGAGAGACCACCAGGTAATTGAGTCCCTTTTAAAGCTAAAAGCAAAGAAGGTGGGTGGGCTGTTGCACCAAAAGGACAAGCTATATTCCCATCCCTAATCCTTCAAGAGACTGCTCTGTGGGAACATGAAGGTACCCATTGGGGAACAGAAAATCTTTCGAAACATCTGGAGAAGACAGTAATAGGAAGGGGAATGATTGGAATTGTGCAATCTATAGTAAGCAAAGCTGATGAAACAATCCTGATACGAGCAAAAGAGTAGTTCTAGGGGTGACAAAGGCTGGAGACCTTCCTGGACACTGTTGGCAAATAGATTTTGCTGTGTTACCATGCAAAGAAGGATACAGGTACATACTAGTGTTGGTTGACACCCTCAGTGGATGGCCTGAAGCTTACCCCTGTCGCACTAAAACAGCAAAAGAAGTGGTAAAAGTTTTGCTCAATCGAATCATATCATTCCAAGATTTGGGCTTCCTTTGGGGTTGTCCTCAGACAAAGGGCCACACTTTGTTGCAACAATAGTGGGGGAGGTTAGTCGAATTCTGGGAATTGTTTGGGACCTGTATACTTCCTACAGACCCCGGGTGAGTGGCAAAGTTGAACATGTGAATGGTATCCTCAAAACACAAGTTAGCAAAATTTGTCAAGAGACATCTGTGACCTGGGTTCAGGCCTTGCCTTTAGCCTTACTGAGAATCTGCATACAACCAAGGTGGAGGGACAACATAAGTCCCTACAAGATATTGTACAGCAGACCATAAAAAATTCCACATATTCTGGGAAAAATTCACATGAGGGGGAACATTTACTTACAGAAGTATTTAATGGCTCTAAGTTCCACTTTGCAGAAGCTCCAGAGATTTGTCGTGTTGTCCAGACCCACAGGATGGGACATCCCTGCTCATCTATTCCAGCCTGGAGATGGGGTCTGTGTTAAATGGTGGGACAGTGACCCCTGCAAGCCAAGTGGAGAGGACTGTGCCAAGTTCTGCTGACTACCCTCACTGCAGTCCAAGTTGCTGGCAAAGGACCCTGGATTCACTACTCCAGAGTTGAGTGCCTCTGCTCCTGGAACAACAGGAAAAACAGAGAATGATACAAATGAAGATGATGTGGTTTAAATTGTTTTTTCTGTGTTTACTATCTGCGCAGTCAGTAACCATGCTTTGGAACCAAAATTTGCATGCAGCTCTAGTCCAAAATGTATCCAATGCTCTTCATAAAAACAGTTGCTGGATTTGTACCCAAATGCCAACAATTTATGAGGATTACAACTGGCCGTTAATTGGTGTTTTAATGAATGAGACAAATTTCAACAACAGTTGGGAACAGGTCACTAAGCCCTACCTACCTGTAACCCTAAGCAGCTTAATTCCTGATCAAGAAAATTATAAGGTTCCCTGTGTGGTGGTTAATGTCACAGGAAAGGTCATTCTCCCTCCATATTGTCATAAAACTGAATCTAAAATGAGGCTAGCACCAAAAGCCATAGTAGGATTGGCACAGACACCCTGGAGAATGGCTCCCCCGCAGGGTGCAGGATGGTACTGGATATGTAAAAATGAAGCATGGAAAGTTTTGCCCCTTGATAAAGACCGGGCCTGTGCCCTTGGGGCTATAATCCCAAACATAACAATATTTGATCAAATTGAAAAACAAAGTGGGTGGATGATGACTTATGTAAGAAGGATGAAAACATACAATAATCCTCCTGTTGAGCGTCTCATGACTTTCCATAGTGCAATTATGGCTCCTATTCCTTCTTTAGAAATAAATGAATTGGAGAAAGCAGTTGTTAACATTTCAGCCATTACTGAACATGTTCAGAATCAAATTTCAGATACAATCATGGCCTTGCAAGAAAAAGTTCAGGGTTTGGCTCATGTGATTCTGCAAAACAAAATGGTTCTCAACTTTCTACAAGTCTCATATGGGGGCATGTGTAGAGTCATTAACACTACTTGTTGTTCTTACATAGATCAGAGTGGAAGAATTAAAAAGGATTTGGCTGAAATTTGGAAAAACCCTCAAATTTTAGATGGGGTAACTCTTGAAGATGACTCATTGGACTTTGAAAATAACTTCCATACACCTACTTCACAGTCACCAAATGGGATTTGGATAAAACTACTGTTCACACTAGTTGTATTTGTAGTTAGTGTCTGCATAATAACTTGGTGTATGATTCAATGCTGTAGTCTCTGGTCATCTTTATGTGTTACTGTTAAATATAAGGGGTAGAGACTAGATATGATAGAATTTTTTTGTCAAGTCTCTAAAGGGGGGAAATGATGCCTAAAGAGTTTTAGCTTTTTAAGTATTTGTAGCTTTGTAGATTTTTAATATAGAGCTGTATAGTTTCTAGGACTTCCTCATACTTTAGAACAGTAGTTACCGTTTCTCACATATTATGCCACATTATTGAAATTCTGATTGGTCTTATTTTCAAGGAAAAGCATTTCTAACAAGAACATCCTGTTTTGCACCAGCATCCGGGCCAAAATAATAATATAGTTTATAGACATAACAAGATATAGAGCCAAGAACCCTTTGAGGGGCTCCAGTGGGGCAGATCCAAGGGTGGGCTACCAGGATAACCATTCTCCTATTGGATTTACTTTCTAGATATGCTAATTAGTTAAACTTAGAAAAATTGTGAAAATTTGATGCTGCTGGTGCATATAGGTACACTGTGTGCATCTGACAGCTTTCATTAAAAGACTGCTCTTTATGTTATTGATTTTAGTATTGTTTGAAAAATTTTTCTTCCGATTTTAGGCAACATCTTAACTAAAATTAGGGAGATAAAGCCAGAGAATTCCTTAAATCAGGGAGTGGTATTGGGAAAATGGTTACATCAGAAATTAGATCACACTTGTAAGGAAGCTTTCTATTTTGTTGCACAGAGAAAACGGGGGCCCCTAAACAGGAAAATTTGTGAAACTATTCTTACAGAATATCCTCAGTGTAGATTAAAATTATGGTTAGATCACCTTGTTAAAGCACCACCCCTACACATAAGTAAAGGAAAAACTTATTGGTCCCCAGAGCAAATTTATTTTATTGGGCCACTGACAGCCTGTGAGGAACACTGATACATCCTTAGAGGTGTAGAAGGAATCTCTGGCCTACTCATGGCAATTAAATGCCAAAAGGCCAACAGTCAAACACACGGTATGGGGACTGTCATCTTAGTTCTCAAGCCTACCTACTCCCAATACCATCCCAGGTGGTATTACATTTCTCATGTAAGCAGGTACAATAATGGACCAAAAAGGAAGGAATTTAATGGGTATTCCACACCCTGAATTTACCCCAGTCAAATGGAATCACAGAAAGGGATAATGGACTATTGTAATAGAGCCTTAAGGCACATATGACCACTCATCAAGGTTCAACCCTTTGCCCACTGAGAAGATGTAAAGGCACCCAAAAAAAATACCTTGTACATACTCTTTTAGGTGTAAGTGACAGTGAATATGCTATAGCCAGTGTACAATGAACATTGCTCTGCTAGATTATTAAATGCTTTAGTGTCATAAGTAAGTTAGGCCTATAAGTGAGTTACTGTTCTATTGCAAATCCTATAAGAATCTTTTGTTAAATTGTTGAAATTAAGCTCTTGATTAAGTGCAGTTAAGTCTAAGTGCTATTAAAACCTTTAGGCCTAAGTTGTTGGTGAAGTCCAGGGCTAAGTTTGGCAAGGGGACTCACTCTGAACATTGTGACTCAACAGGAGGATCCCCCTTATTCCTTCTTATGCTTACCCTTTTCCTATCCCTATCCTCCAGGTAGATAATTTTTGGTTGATTTTAGTTTCAGATTGATTGATTTTTGGTTTTAGTCCAATTTTTCTCTGTGTGCTTTAACCATCTAGTAAGCAGTAGAGTGAACCTTATCAATAAACTTTGTCATATTTGCATTTTAACATTAAACCAGATTTTCCTGATGCCTTTGTCAGTGATTCTTTGAGTAACCTAAAGCACTCTTTCATGACAGCTGCGCTTTGCATGTGCTTGTATAGGAATCACACCTTTACTAAAGGAAAAAGAGAGCAGAGCACTCTGGCACCGGCTGCCTTGCACACAAAGACAGTGCTCACGGGAAGGGAGGTTTGGGAGGCACCACTATGCACATGTTGCCCAGGCCAAGAAATTCAGAGTACTAATAAGAATCAAGCATTAAAGGGAAAACTCCTGCCCTTCTCTCCCGGGAACTGTGCCTGCCCAGTTTCCGTCCACTGTCCCAAGTGCTGTCCAGCTCTAGTGCCAGGTGAGAGAAGCCACCAAATGCCTGGCAGCTACAGTATTTTGTACCCTTTGCCTTCTAATGCAGTTCACAGACATTTGCCTTTGAAAGATCACAGGAGGGATCCCAGGCAGGATCACAGGTATAGAAGTTTGGGAAACAAAGAGAAATCACCTTGATTCAGTCCTTAGGCAGCATGTTTAATTATTATTCCTGTCTTAAGCTCCCACTAACCTTATAAGCCACAAATCAAGGTGAGTTTCAAATTCAACACATTTTAAAGGGTTTAAAAATAAGTATGATTGTGATTTTAGATTAAATGTACTGATAAATATGTAAGTACCTTTGCCATTTTCCAGGGTCACATGAGAAGACATGAGCAATACCAGGAGCTGAATCTGTTTGCCAAGGAATGCTTTAGAGATTTCTCAGTTAAGACTGCCTTCATCGTTACCTTCTTTAGGAAGATTTCAGCTGCTTCCCCTTTAACAGACAAGGATGCTGCTGGGGCATGAGGGCACTAATATACCCTAAAGGCCTCAAGCAGATTCACCTGGAGCCTCCTTCCACGCCCTTGCCCATGGGCTCAGGAAGTATTTAAGCTCAGCCATTAAATCCTCCTCTCTTTCTTGGGGAGTGCTTGTCTTTAGCTCTGCTAGAGTTATGACTTTTTTTGTTCTGTGGCTTCTGCTTGTGTACTTGAGACCCTAATGCATAGGAGGCTGGGGTGAGTACTGCTTTCCTGTAATGGCTGATGGAGCCTAACTGAGGGGAGTAGGTAGTTTGGGAATGTGGCAGTGGCTGGTCTTCCCCTCCTTGTTGCCCTAAAAGTGTGTGGTGTCTGCACAGAAGATGCAAGGTGGTCCTAGTTCCTTTTCGTATAGGAAGAAACTGTGATACATCCTTCAGTCCCAAAAGCAGTCTGCTGAATGGGGTTTTCACCATTGTGACTTTGGTTCTGCTTTTTGTCTATCTCCTGATGCAGCTGAAGTTTTGCCCTGACCTTACTGAAATAGCAAGCACAGCCAGCAATGCTAAATCCGAGCAGGGTCTGCCCCCCCTGGCTGTGTGAGCCGGCCGCGCTGCAGAGCGGGGATCCCGGGCCCAGGACAGCAGAGGGAGCCGCAGCCCCGCGCAGCAGTCCCGGCCGGGCTCGGTGCCACCGGGGAGCTTCCCGTGCAACTGCAAGCACCGGGCACATCCCACATCGCCAGCAACTGAAGCCCTCCCTGCTTCATGTGAGTTGTGTGGTCCCTCGCGAATAAAGTATTAGCACTGATCATTGTTACCCAGAAGAACTGGGACAGAAGGTAACTGCTGTTTTATTTTGGGATGGTGATTGATAGTCCTCACCCTGTCAGTCTTTAAAACAGCAAAACTTCATAAGACGGACAAACAGAACAATTCTTTCCTGACCCACATGTGACGTTCCTTGGGTTTGCTAACCTTGAGGAAACAGGACACAGAAGAGTGCTCCCAAATCCTCCCTGATTCTTAGCTGTTCCTCCCAGTGCCTCAATGCACTTGTTAAACTTTACCAAGTTGAGCTTGTTTCACCCAATGCTGGAAGGCTGAGGGGAGATGTAGGTGCTGCTTGCTGTGCTGAGTAGCATTTCCAGCAGCGAGCACACAGGGTGACTGCGCTCTTCAGTCACGCCACCCAGACCAATGTACTGAACCTGCCTCCTTGGTAGCAGTCTCTTTCAAATGTAGACATCCCCACTGGCAGCTGAAACAATCTCTTGACAGCTCAGTGGTCTCCCTGTGCTAATGCCCTGCTTCTGGCTAGCCAGGTCACTGCCAGCATGGCAGGGCACTGTGCAGTACTGTCTCCTGGCCTGTGTGGCTTTGGGTCTGGCAACTGCTGTGATGATACGGCCCCTAACAGGTCTCATTGATTGCTTGTATCAAATATACTAGCAACTTGCTCACATTTCTGTGATGGATTTTTTGTAATCAAGCTCATCTCTTCATCAATCTGGTTTATCAATTTTATTGTCCCTAGGGTAGAGCTGCTTGTGGACAGGTACAACTGGTGATATTGAAGTAGCCTTGGCATATAAATCAAAGTGAAGAAGAGACCCAGGGTGTAAAGAAGCTTCTATTTATCCTACTAAAATCTTAACTTGGTAATGAAATATTTAATGCACTTTTATTTAAAGAAACATCTCTGTGAAATGAAAACAATAAACAGCTGCTGATGGCTTAATAGCTTAAGTGTAGCTGGAACATTCAATCAATCTGAAAACCAATTTATTATACGTATATTTCAAAATGGGGGAGGTTATTGTTATGATACATCTAACCTTAATGGCAATGGCAAAAATATATCCTCTCTTGAAAGTTCTGGATAAAAACTATCACTCAGTGACCTGCTTATTAGATTCCCTCCTGAGTTCGGCCATCTGTGGCTGTGTTGAATAGCTGAGTAAGGCTAAAGCAAAGAACTGATCAATTTATCCAAAAAGGTGCCTTGGACAAGCTTAGTCCCAATATGGGTGGAGGAAGGGAGAGTACAAGTCCTGGATCCCTGCTACTACAATACAGTTGCTGCTGCCTCTCGTTCTCCCTGCAGCAGAATTACTTGAAAGCAAGTGCTCCTCACTGCCATGCACCTTCTGTGGCGCTAGCAGGCATTGCCAGCTGTGTCTCCCAAGGAAACACGGTGCAAGATTACCAAGTGGACTTGTTGCCTCTAATACTCCATTTTTCCTATAGCAAAAATTGTTTGAAGTGTTATCAAATCCTAACCCACTTTGGTGGCAGGCTGGGTGGGAGGTTCTTGTCATTCATATGAAAATCTGAAGATGGATGGTAGAAAAAATTTGTTTCAGTGGTGATAGGAGGGGAGAAGTCAGCCTGCAGCTGTTCTTTGCTGGTTCAGGAGCATCTGCTTGACTGGTGAGCAGGGACACCAGTCTTCTATGTTGTATCAGCAGCCTTGCATGGGCCCTGGAGAAAGCCAAACCTGGTGCTTGGAGCTGGCAGTGCTGCCCTGGGAGGGAAAGGGACAGTGGGGGAGAGATGAGGATACTAGGATGTTCCTGGGGAGGTAGCACTGGGATACCTGGCAGGAACATCTCCTTGAGAGACAAGCTGCACTAGTCCTGATGCTAGTGGAACTGCTCCCCTCCTTTGCTTTCACTACCTCCTGCTGCATGCAGCACTGCCTGCTACCTGTGAACCCCTGGAAACTCATTTTCATCTACAAATATAACCTTTCTTCAGATAGAGGTTAAAGTGATAAGTTGAAATAAACATGAACAGATGCACTTACTTGTTAGCTCTTAAGTGTGATTGATTTAAGTGTAGAGCTGCTCCTTAACTTTATGGTTTGTAACTCTGACCTTCCCAATTAGCTCTAGTGCATCTGAAAGTGTTTTATTTTCACTGGGCTATCTCTAATTGCATTGCAGTTATTCTGTTAATGGTTTTGTAACTACCCAAATCCATCTGCTTTGTCTCCCTTCAATTGTTTCCAGGGGCTGCTGTTATCAAGATGATCAAGCCAGTTCCTGGTAGGAACCTGTCTGTTCACAAGAACTGGAAATAAGTAGTATTTCAGTAAAACTGACTGTAAGAACGACCACAGGGTCAGCCTGGGAGCTCACCTGGCCCAGCAGCACAGGGTGTCAGAGGAGAGCGAGACACAGCAAAAGTGCAGTGCAGTGGCCATGTTCTGCTCCCAGGCCAGGCTCAGACACTGCAGAAAAGAGAGTGTGTAGTTGATATGTCATGGCAAGACATTCCACAGCTTAACTGTATCAAACCCCACTACCTTTTGTTTTGAATAAGCTGTTGCCAGACTAATTGGGTATTTCTTGGTATAAATTAAGGTCTTGTCATCCTTTTGCTAGCCTGAGGAGTCCCAGTCTGCTTTAGCTGGTCCTTCTCTGCTAACTCCTCTCATACCCTTCTTTGAGTCTTGTCTTTTTTGATCATGACCTTCTGTTATGGGGAGACCAAAAATGCAGACAATATTCAAAATGGGACCAACTGGCACAATGGCAAAGTGATGCTGTATGGGTTTTGTTTCCTCTCTTCTTATTTGATTTGTCTTTTTGTCTGTGATTGAGAATTAAAGAACATTATACTGCAACTATCTTTTGTAGCCAAATCTAGTTTCTGATGAATGGTCAGAAACATTCTGGGAATGGTCAGAAACCACATACCTTTAAAATGGGAGAAATTTACACAGGTACCTAATTTCCTATTTACTTTTACTGGCCACTTTGTTACTTGGCACGTCGGTACTGTGAGGTCCTTACACCTGTCTGAGCAAAGCATATTCTAGTCACAGGAATCTCCTTTTGACCTGCATTATGTGGGCAAATTGCTGGAAGAAATAATCAAACATTTGTTGTTTGTTGTTTTTAGGGGTGGTCAATATATCACTGTCATTGGTTGCTTCTGATCTACAAAAGTGTTGTAGCCCTGTGGAGAACACTTTGTCTGCTCAGCCCAAGGGCAAAGCACTTCAGATACAACTGTATGTCCTACTTAGTTTTTAAATGAGTTCTTATGGAGTTCTACATGCATTTGCTTTTGCCTATTGATTAAATGGGAAAGATTCTGTTTTTTTTAAATGATGTACAGAGCTTTTTTTCAGTACCTGGAGGATTATAGATTTTTGTGTGTGTGATACCAGTCCAATACAGCTATTGAGAAAACAAAGGCATCTGTAGGCTTGTTTTTATGTATTCCTTTATCTCTGTTTTAAGTTAATTGACAAGGAGAGCTGAATTGCTGCCCACAGGGTTGGCTCTGGGTAAAATGGCTAGCTAGTAACAGGCCCACCTGAAGGCAGGCTGGCAGCTCCAGGACTGCTCCCCATTGAGTCACACAAACAACTGTGCTGCCCAAATTGCATTCCTCTATTTCCAAGGGAATGTCCTCTGTGCTCAGATTGAGTTCTGTCTCTGACACAGCTCTGTGTGGGATTTTCTGGCCATCTACGAAAAGTACATATTGACTGGATCCTCCTGGGATGGGTGGGTAGGAAAAAACAACAGCCCTTTCTATCATGTAGCAAAGCCTTTCTTATGAGTGAATAGCCTTAGCTAAAAAACTTCATGCAAACTTTAGAGTACAGAACCCAAAGAACTTCTTGGCAGCAGGAATAGCAACACTTTGAGCTAATAGGCTGTTCTGAAAAGGAGTAGAACAGTAAATTTATTTCCAAAATAAGTAGAAATTAAAACACTGGACTCATTAAGCAGCTGCCTGTTAAGTGCTGTAGTATCTACTGAAAGCTGGCTGCTGCTGAGCAAGATTTGCATTTGTGGCCACCATGGCATCTCCAATTACTGCTCTGCAGTGAAGAAGCCTGCAGGGCAGCAACTATTAGCAGAGAGCTCTGCTAACTGATCCATGCCAGCACTTGTGCTGGACATCCAGTCCTGTTATTTTAATTGCCCTCTGTGTTAAGCTTGGAAAAAAGGAAAGTGCTCCCAGAGAAAGAAAAAAAGAAGAAACAAAAAAAAAAAGGGGAAAAAAGGATAGCAGATTAAATGAATGTGCTTGCAGAGTGTTGCAAATGCTGCAAGTCAGTGCACAGTGTGCTCTCTGGCTGGTCCCAGAAGACATGGTGCTCTGTTTGGCACACTGAACCCACCAGGCACAGTCCTTCAGGCAGCTGATGAGAACTCATCAGTTTTTCTCTAGTCCAATTTTTTGTTTAAAACAAACCCAATTGGGACAAGTAATCATGTACAGCAACAGAAGTGTTGATAGAAGAGGTTGCATCCTGTGATGCAAGTGTTTTCAATGCTAATTCTCATCCTCTTTATAATTCCCTAGACCTGCTTTAGCATGGAAACCCTGAGAATTTATTCACATCTCCAATATATGCACTAGCAAGTGGAAAAATTTGATTTGAATTAAGTTGCAAGTGTGTAATTGTTAAAAGACTGTCACACAGTGTCAGATCAGTGATCCTTCTAGCTCTGGAAGAGGGTAACTCCAAGCTTCACAAGACAGAGTAAGTAGGTGTAAAGGAGGTGGGTGTAAAGGTGTATGTCAGCCCAATAGCTGTGTGAATCCTCCCAAGATCATCCAGTGTGGTAGCAGAGCATGTTGTGACCAGATTGACCCTGAATCTGATAACCTCTGGGACTTTGTCATCCTCCTACAGCACTGTTAATATCTCAAGGGGAGAGCTGCAGGATGTGGCTGCATCAGGAGCATCATTATTCTCCTTTGCTGTCATCCAGAACATGTATCTCACCTCCTGCTTGGAACTACACCTGCCTTATCAACTGTCAAAACAAAAAGCTTGTGATGGATATGCACAGAGGTAGCTTTATGGCAATTATTCAATTACAGCTGATGACTGTTTAGTGTGTGTATTAGCACACCTCAGTGCTTCTGATTGTTTATTGGAGCAGAATATACAGACTAGGCAGTGAAAGGCAAAGTTTGGCTCTGCAGGCAGTGCTGGTGGGTGGGTCCAGGTACATGGATGCACCACAGGACTCCACCAAGCAAGGAAGTGCCTTTTCCCACCCACAGCTGCTGCAGCCCAGGTGAGTGGGCTGAGGTGCTGAGGAACCTGGCTTGGGTAGGGACCCTTCCTACAGGCCAGGGAAATATATATTAAGCAGGAGGATTAAAGCCTTTTAAAGGTGGAATAAGTTCTGCTTTCATAATATTTTTCTTTTCAGGCTCCCCAAGAGTTGGCACAGCCTAGTGTGCTACAAAGCACCCTTTTTTTCCCTTGCTCAGAATGTCTTGAATTAATTCTTGGCAAAACTATCTAACTCTGTGTAGATAGGAACAAACTCCAGCCAAACTGGGTCCTCCTGCAAGGCCACTCACCCGGGTCTCTCTGCTCCAGGACTTTGTGAGTACACAGAAAATTTCCCTGTACTCCTGTGGCAGATGGGTGGATGTGGTACAAAAAAGGCACCAATGTCAGGACCCACACATTCAGTTGGAAAATGCAGGTGTCTAGAATTGACACAGAGAAATGACTTTATAGACCATAAAGGCAACTGAAAATGCCCAGCAAGAGAGTGCAGCTCAGATCTGCATCTGTACAATCAGATCTCACAGCATGAATGTGCACGGTGAGCTCTGCACTGGCATCCCAGTAGCTCCTCTCACGAGAGGAACCATCTGGAAATAGCTGCCAGGTTTAGCAAGATGGCCTGAACTGCTACATCTTCAAGAAGCATGGAAATCCCCACACCTCCCCACGAGTCCCAGAACACTTTCTGCTACACCTTAGTCCCTGACCACACCTGCTACCATCAGGGGTTATGTGCTAAAAGAAAATCAGCCAAGATGTACATGTCAACTGAATGTTCTCCAAACTGTCTCACCCCAACAGGCTTCTCAAAGTACTGGATCCATTCAGCACCCTGCACAGGCTGGAGCCTAAAGCACATGCTTGGTGTGGGAGAGGAATCTTTCCAGGAAATCAGTGTAATGTGGAAATGCATTTCAATGCACCTTATCGACCCTCTGCACTATCAGCATGGCTCTGGGGACCTCCTTCTTTACTTACTGTAACCCAGTTGATTTTAGTGGGCCCTTAGAGTCTGTGTATACTTTAAGGTCTAGATTTTAAGGATACCAAGTAAGAACATAAAGCCACGTCAAGTATTTCTGGGTTTTGTGACTCAACTGGATAGGGAACTCAATATCCCTTTAGTAATTTGCTCAAGTAACATTTTTGAAAATCTATTTTTCTAAAGGGGCAGAAATAAAATCAGGAGGCCAGCATCTGTAATAATCACTCAGTTGGCTTCTGGATTTTTTCCCTTTGACTTCCAAAAATAAGTGTTATTGCCAAAGCTGACTCTGATTTCCTCTCAGAAACTGTCCACTGTCTCTTCCATGGGCAGTGCTGAAGTATAATGCAAATGTGAGCAGTTAAAATACCTGAAGGAGACAAAATCAGATTGGTGTAGTAACTCAGTGACGTTTCCCCCTCACCCTTCCTTACACAGCACTTCTATTTTACAGCAATAGAAATCCTTTTGGACTTGTGTAGCTGACTCAGACTTGCAAGAAGAAGAAAAGAAGAGAAAGAGGTAATTTCTAAAGTGAAATTAAATTAACCACAAAACCAAACACTTCCAAAGACACTTAATTTCATGTCAGTTCAGAGGTGCCTTTTGGATTTATGCCATCTGAAACCAAAATATCAATGCATGTTTTAGGACTGATGGTCTTCTAATACTCTGCACTTCAGAAGCTGTAAGAAATGTAACTGGATTTTGTTATGCCTAAATTAGTAATCAGAATCTGTTTTGTATTATTCTATTAAATGTATTATTCTATTAAATGTATTATTCTATTAAAACAAGAAATAATAGAGTTTGCATAATTATTAGTCTCTTTTAACAATCCTCAATTGTACAGATTACTTTGCAGAAACCTGAGCACTATCTTGCAGACAAGATGACATTTACTGGCTTATTTTTCTTCTGTATGATGATGAGCATGCTAACAGGTAAGATTACTGCTGAATTTATTCTTGTTTATTTTTTCAAACTGACAGAAATATTTTGTTACAAATACAGTATTTTCTGTTTAGTATCACTCACATATTAATCCCAACTGTTATGGCTGTGAGTTATGACTAACAGCCAGGCTAAGTTGGTTTGTAGCACTGACTGATTGCAAATGGGGAATTCCTTGCTCTGCTGTTCAAGAAACAAATCTGTTGGCTACACAGAGGGTCCTGGGTGGGCATTAAAGAGCTTCCAGTCAGCTTCCAGTTTTACACGAAAAACGTTCCATGAACAGAAAGTCTTTCTGTGCAGGAGCTGGTACTGATGTGTTTCCCCTTTATTTACAGATGCCCGACCCATCCAGGATGGAAATGGTAATTTCTAATGTGTTTTTATTTCCTTTGCATCCCTAAGAATTAAGAGAGTAATTTGTAACTCCCAGACTTGATGCCCAGCAGTGACTTTGGCAGGAATGCTTACTAACCTCAGTGGACTGTGGAGCTGCTTTCAATTAATTCTGGTGGAGAAGGAACAGTGAATTTTAAAAAGTTTGTTTAAAATTTATTAAAAGCTGATGGCTTATTAATGTGTCATAGTAGAGCTAATACACTCAGTCTTAAAACGAAAAGGGATTATGGTCAAGTCACTAATTCTGTTGTACAAAATCATAACTGGAAAACACCAGACTTAGAAATATATAGGACATCTGAGAATTTTGTTTGTCCTGAACAACAATGCTGTATGTGTGTCTGGTTATTGGCAAGAGATACCGACTTTCATGACAAAAAGCTTAAAATTTACAAATTGACACAAATCCAATTAGAGAAATGTTGGAATAAATCCCTTAGCACAGCCACCCTGTGGTTCATGTCACTTTGTGTGATTAGTCCATTGGATTAGTGTTTGCCTTTGATTAAAACAACCCTCAACACCCTAATGATGTTTACACTGGCTTACTGATGATTCTATCATTTAACCTTTCTTTGGATTTTCAGATAGAATTGTCTGAAAACAAAGTTGCAGAGAAGTATCTGCAATAACTAAGTACTGCTGTTGCTGGTGTACATCTCAGTTAACCAGCAGGACAGCCAGCAGCATCTCCAGTGCACAAATATGCAAAGTATTCTAACAGATATAAATAGGGCAAATACAGAATAAGGTCTAATATCATTACTTATAATTTGAACCCTTTTTTCCCCTATGCCCCATTCTATTCCTTTATGCCTCTAAAATCTTTTTAATATATCATCTGTGTTTACACACAACAAATATTTTTGTGGCAACCTTTGAACCTCGGGAGAGCTTGCATCAATCTAGAAAAAGAACCCTGTTCAGGCAGTGTCCTCTTGCTCTCATTACCCGCAATTATTGTGTTCTTTCACCCTGGGCCAAGCAGCAGCCTGCAAAGTGAATCTGAGGTCAGTTGGTGTAACAGTGAGTCCTCCTCTGCAGACAGCATTTGGCTGGTTCATTTGGTTTGTTACGTGCCATCTGTGCCTGCCTGCTGCAAACTTTACTCCGTAGAATTGAAGTCTGACAACAGGATTGTTGAAGACTCTTAATTCCTCCTAAAGACCCTGGTCCCAAGCTGAGGGGAATGGCTCCCATTTATCTAAATGGGCTTTAAATCAAAACAAAATACTGGGTTTAGCTTTGCTGCACAGAAGGACATTTGTGACTGGTCTCAGCTGCTGTTTACATTTTAGATATGTTTCTGTGTTTGCCCACATTTGGGCCCAAGGGTGATCAGCTCCTGCATTTTCAGAACTGATTTGGTTTTCCGGCTGAGTTTGAAATCTTGTTTCAATGACTATATCATATTTTCTGATATTGCTAGAGCAGGCACATGAAGCAGCTGTCTCCCAGGTAGCAAAGCCTCTCCTCTCTCCCCTTAGTTTTTTTCCTACACTCCCCTGAGAAGAGGCACAACTCTGCAGTTCCAGGCACTGTCAGGGAAGAACGGCCCCAGTCCCTGGGAGTTCTGTGGGCAGTGTGGGCAGCTGCAGCGGCACAGCATAGAGGGGGTGGTGCCTTATTCCTTATATTTTTATATTGGGCAAAGCAAATTGTGTGGAATGAGGAAAAACGGCTTTCAATTACAATTACCCCTTGCTTTTAAATAACCAACAGCCTTCTAGAAATTAAACCAGCCTGATGAATTCTTGATGTGAATGCATCTCTTCATTGCTGCTCCCCATCTTGTCCCACTCTGTCACTCCTGGTGCATCTGGAGCAGGGAAAACTGGCTCCATTTTCTGCAGAGTGGGTCACAGAGAGGAGTCAATGGCTCTCCCTGCCTCTCTCCTGCCAGAGGAGCTTACCAGCCCCCAAAGGGAACCCACAACCTCAAACCATAGTGGTTCCAGGCCTAAGCTTTCAACAAAAGTGCTTTGTATTATAGTAATCTGCAATATTTTATTTTGGTTGGTTTTTTTTAGATCACTATCAGGAAGCTGTAGCCTTGCCATACTGGCCCTTCTCATCCAATGATTTCTGGTCCTACGTGGAATATTTCCGGACCCTGGGAGCCTACAACAGGATCAATGACATGGCCAGAGCCTTCTTTGCCCAGTTCCCTTTTGGGAGCCACCTTGGCTACCATGTGCCTGACCACGAGCACTGAGTGCCTCACTCAGCTTCACCACAGCCACTGCCCAGGCGTTTGGGTGAGCACCTGCCTGCCTGTGAGCACCCCTGGGCTGCCCTCAGCCACTCTGTGATACCAGGGTCATGTGCAGCATTCCATGCTTCCAGTTAGTCTCTTTTTTACCATTTCTTGCAGAGGTGTTGGAGCGAATACCTGACTGCCAGCAAATGCACCTGGACTGTGCCTTAGCCACTAAGTGACCCTGCAGCCACATGCTTTAATTTAGTCCCTTGTTTATAATTTATGCTTTTGTGTGTAACAATAAACTCCTCCATTCTGCTGCATGGTTTTGGGAGCTTTTTTTTTTTTTTTTTTTACAGGAGATACTCACAGCTTTGTCTTGGGAGACTGCTCGCTTTGTAGAGGAGTTATTTAATGCTCTGTGTGTACGGGAGTTATTCAACCCGTGCGCCCAGTCTGGCGGCTGGAAGGGCCGGCAGGACCAGCCCCAGCGCTCTCTTTTGCCGAGCGCCGCCTCACGCAGGCCTGAGGGGGCGCCGCGCGGGGAGCAAGATGGCGGCCGGCACGGCCCGTCACCATGGCAACGGCACGGCCCCGCCCGGGCGCGCTGATTGGCTGCGGCTCGGCCCTGGCGCCGGAAGTGACGTTGCGGAGCGCCCGCCATGAAGCCGGCGGTGGATGAGATGTTCCCTGAGGGCGCCGGCCCCTACGTGGACCTGGATGAGGTGAGGCGGGGGCGCTGGCGGGGCTGTGGCGGGGCTGTGGCCGGGCTGTGGCGCCGCGGCGCGGAGGCGCTCAGCGACTGCTTTCATAGGCAGGGGGAAGCACGGGGCTGCTGATGGATCTGGCCGCCAACGAGAAAGCGGTGCACGCCGACTTCTTCAACGGTAAGGAGCGCCGTGCTCCGGAGGGTCTGCAGGTTATCACAGCAAACCTCGCCAGGCCTCTCTCTTCTGGCTTTGGTGCCTGGTGGTCGCTGAACGTCTCGCTAACCACATCTCTGCGGAGCGGTGTGAGAGCGCTTCAGTGCTAAATAATGCAGGTGGGAGCGGTAAAATGCGGGCTGTTCCTCTCCTCGAAGTTCTAGCATGTTAATCGCTACAAGGAAAAATACTTCGGTCTGTTCACATAATAAAAGCTTATGCTCTATAGTGCGAGTGCTCCAGGGGGTCTGGAGGTTATCAGGACTTTAATGTCAGCAGGACTTTAAAAAAGTATCTCTGGGTGTTAGTAGTTTTCAGGTAGTTCATTAATCTCTCAAAGCATATGTGCATATGTATCTAAACGAAAATAAAACATTGTTTTTAATATACTTTCTGCGTTTGAAAGTCAGCTGTATGCATATAGAATCACAGAGTTATAGAATGGCCTGGGGTGGAAGAGACAAAGCTCATCTCGTTCCAGCCCCCTGCCACGGCCCGGACACCTTCCACTAGCCTGGGCTGCTCCAAGCCCCTTGAACCTGGCCTTGGACACTTCCAGGGATGGGGGGCAGCCGCAGCTTCTCTGGGCAACCTGTGCCAGGGCCTCACCACCCTCACAGGGAAGGATTTTTTTCAAATACCTAAGCCTGCATTTTGACAGTTTGACGTCATTCCCCTTTGTCTTCTCACTACAGACCCTTGTCCAAAGTCCCTCTCAGTCTTTCTTGTAGGCTCCTTCAGGTATTAAAAGGCTACACTTAGGTCACCCTGAAGCTTCTCTTGTCCAGGCTGAACAATCCCAATTCTCTCAGCCTGTAAGTATTTACAGCTGCTTTGAGAGAGAAGAGCTATGTGCATTAGGCTGCTTAGGGATAGAATATACAACACTTTGCACTTGGTTGCTAAAGGGGTTTTTATGCTTCTGAACAAATAAATTTAGACATTTCAACAGTGAGTTTTAAATGTTAAATCTGTTTGCTGTGGTACTGTTAATATCACAAAGTGGTATTAACTCCACAATAAAGTAGGTTTCTCATGTTGCTCAAGGCCTAGACTACAGGACTAGAAGGCAGTTCTACTCTGAGCAGTTGTGGGGGACATCCAGCTCTGTGTTGGAGCCAGCATATTTAGGAGTAGCTATTCCCATATATTTCTACCATCCCACTGGGGTAGTATATTCCATTGGTAGTTTAGGACCCTTCTAAATGAGGATTCATTCTCAGTTTGTTGTATGGAACTTGTAAATCGCCTTCTGTAAGAATAAAGACTTATATTCAGTTACATTATAGTTTTATGTTTAGTGTACAAAGAAGATGCAAAGCTGAGTAGTTAAGAGTACTTCCAAAGGTGACTGCAATAGCTGTGAGTAGCCAAGCACATTTTACTAGTGGGAGATGTGTTCTGAGAGAGAAATGTTATTGGTGCCTTTAAAGCAATTAAATGATTGTAGGGAAGGGGTTTTTAACACATATCCCAGTTTCTTAATCTGTAAAATTTAGGGGTGTGTGCCTGGACGCTATGGCCAAAAGCCAGAATTCTGCAGGAATATCTACATCTGAAAGTTGCTGCATGCATGAAGCTGGTACTTGCTCAGTTCGGACTCTGGGATTCATGCTTGAGCCCCTCTGTGATGGCTACTCAGTACCTTTATAAAAGCCCTTCCTTTGAAACTTTGCTTTTGTGCACTTACCTGCAAAGCTTGTATTGTGCAGGTGAAGCATTGAATTTGTCCATGACAGGGAACACGTGTATGGGTCTGTCTGCCTTTGCTGTCTCTTCCCACCCTGATGCTACATTTCTAATGACTGATGGTGCAGTAACTCTCATTCCCTTAATTCACCTTTATTTCTGTCCTTAATCCAAGTAATGAAGTACTGTACTTGTATGTGCATTTGTAACTGTTGAAACTGCTAAGGTTATTTTGTCTTATTTTTCTGACTAGATTTTGAAGATCTCTTTGATGATGATGACATCCAGTGAACTTAGTTGTCCAGCTATGCAGAGCTGAGATGTGGATTTTTCTCTAGGATCGCCTCTGCAGTCCATTATTTATTAAAGTAATCAAAATGGGAAAATCACAGAGGAGGGAAAAACACCTGTATAAGCTGCTTGGGGAATATGAAAACCAGATGGTTAAAAATAACTGAGGAGGGAAGTGTGCACTGTTATTTATAGGAAGCTGTGTGTAGATTTTCCTGGAAATTTGATTTGCTGATGTGCTTATTGAATAAAATACTAAAGAAAGCGCCCTCTCTCTGGCTTATACTTTGAAAGTAGATACTGCTGTCTTCTGAACTCTTAGAGTGATTATTTTGGTATTAAATAATTCACTGTTGCTTTTGGATATGACATAAAAGATATGTAGTAGAGTACATTGCTGCCTAGAAAAGTTTCATTCATCCCACAATAAAGGATTGTCTGAGGATAAGATGGTTGCTTGTTCTGAATAGTCCAACTCATTTATTGGTCACACTGAAAAGAGTGCGGGTTGTCTTTTGTTTCAAGACGGAGAGCTACCATTAGTACCTCACTTTTAATTTAGGGAACACAGAAACAAAAAGTAATTTCACCGTGATACATTAAGCAGAGAAACGTTCTGACTGACCCCAGACCATGGGAATGCTTGGATTTAAAAATATGATTTCATTCTTGAAATCATACTTTACAGAAAAAGAAACCTAAAATTATTTTCTTCTCCTGCAGAAGCTAATGCAGTTATTTGTGCTTGGAGGTACAGTGTATATGAATCAGGCTGTTGAAATACTAGTTCAGATTTTGACACAAGATTTTTAGAACATAGAAATGTTTCATTTTTACCCTTCAGTGACCAAACTCAATCTCAGAGTGAAAGGCACAGATGAGTTTTTAGTACGTTTTTTCAGAGTCAAGAGCATAATCTTGTCTAATCTCAAATGCAATCTGTATTCCATAAATTGATCACTGACTTAATACTGTGACTGATCTTTCTTTAAACACTTCACACTACTTAAATTTCAGCAAAACCCTTTCCTCTCATATTTCTGTCACATTTTTATTTCTTTAGTTTGCCTTAAGAAAGGAAGTCTTAAATCTAACGGTAACTCTTCTGACCAGTGATCTTAAAAATGTAAGCACAATAAACCCAGTAGGATTTAGGTGTTTTTGATTGTGTTCCTGTGGCTTTGTGAACAGTCTGTGTTTCATCATGCAGTGTACACTAAATCAGCATTCTGACATTTACTCTGCTTGGTGCCTGACGTGGTGCTGTGTCCCTGAAGGAACAGCCTTGCTCAGGCAGTCTCCTTTCTCTTTTAGTGCTTGCTTTGCCCCTGGGGTTTCCAGCTTTCGTCAGGGAGACTGAGGTAGAACAATTGGAGTGGTGGCAAGTGGGCTTGGACTGTCTCTGGCTTTGGTGCTGTGCTTTCTCCAAACTAGGTTTTGAGAAATGAGTTGCTGCCAGGAAATGGAGGCTGCATTTTGTGCAGGTGCAAAAGATGAAATAAGATTCAAGAAGCAACTCTCCTCTGCTCTTTTATCTACTTTTGCTGATGCCTCAATATGGTCACCTTGGTTTTGGAATACTTCCTTGGTGTTTTGTGCATACTTTGTTTTTCATTTGGTTCCTTAAGTTGTAAGTAACTTGAGCTGTAAGGTTGATCACAGCAGCAGGAGTATATTCTGTGATACAAACCCATCTTGAACCATTGATCTTCAGTATGGATGGTTTTCTCTCCTTTAAAGATGCATAAAACTTCTGTGAACATTGGTTTGAAGGTGCTAATGGTGAGTGGTTTGAGTTTTGTAACAATCTCACTTGATCAAAACATGGAAGTCTCTTCATGGAACTGGATAGAAGGCAAATAATGCTCCTGGGTCCAGCAGGAGTTTTCATCCTGGTAGGATATAAATATCCATTCAAGGTAGGTATAGCTAACACACCTTTTTGTGAAGATTTCCAAAAAATTATGAGTTTCATGTAGAAAAGCAACATCAATAGTACTGCTGGCATGTGGGAAGTACAGTATGGGTGTCTGTGGGGAGGGAACTTAATCTGTGCAGTGTTTAAAAGTGTTTGAGTTAATCAAAGTTCTTACAGAGAAAGCTGTGGAATCTCATGGACTGCCTGGGTGTGCAGCTAATGCTGCTGTGGCTGTAGCTACTGTGAGTACTGGGGCTTCCTGGGTATTCCCTGCTGCTATCCTGCTAACTGAGCTTGCACTTCCATCTGATACCTGTGTGGGTCTCCTGGGATGGAATGAAATGAAAGGAACATTGAGGGATGGGATGGGATGGGATGGGATGTTACCAAACATGCACATGTTGTAGTTGTCTGGAGTATGAAGATCCCTCCTGCACAGTGAGACTGAGGGTGTGTATCACACCATCTCTCTAAAGATGGCTGTCAGGGTGTTAGGACTTCCATCAGGAGCTGGAATTTGTTTCAGTCCCTTCTAGAATGGTGTTAGATGAAGAACAAAATGCCCTCCAGCTTCACATTGTTTCTGTGTTACCATTTGTCATGACTTTTAGGCTAATTAGTCTGTGGGCAATCAGCCTGTTGTCAGGAGATAATCGCAAGATGTCAAAATCTCTAATAAAAACTGATGTAAAGGGCATTTAACTGCCTTGGCCAATTCATTTATTGAGCTTTGATTCCTGTCCCTTTTGTAAAGATTGACACCTCTCATAATAAGTGTTTCTTAGGGAACAAGCCTGTTCTAACAGCAATCTGCACACATTTAGACTGATGTGAATTACTTTATAAGCTGCTGGGTACTGCTCAGTATTTCAATGTCCAAATAAAGGCTTTAGTCTGAATAGATTTGTGAATTGTCCCAGTGCCTGCAGTGGGACAGCTGGCAATCTATAAAGCTGACCTGCCTGAGACTTGGCAGGATGAGGTCCCAAGTGCTGAAATGCCTTGGAAGGGTGTAGCCAGTGGTGCAGCACAGATGAAAAGGAACTGCTTCAAAACACTTAAATGTCAGCCTGTTCCCTTCGATACTCTCAACAGGCCAAGGCTCTATTTGCAGGGAGCTGCAGACTGTCCTAGTAGATTCTTTGGAAATAATGTGCAATCTGTTTTGAGCTGAAGAGAATCCAGTCATTGTGAGGGACAAAAAGTTACCATGCTAAAGGAAGCTGGCTGTCATCTGTGTGTAATATTTTTGCAGTGCTGCTTCTGAGCTGGTTTCCAGGTTATCCACTATCCAATGCTTCACTGCTCTTCATGTGAGCAGGAACAGGCAAGCTCAGATCTAGTGTGGCAATAGTGGCTTTTCCTTGCTGGCGTTTTGCTTAGCTAACTTCCAGGAATTAAAAGTTTTCCTTTTAATATTTTATTTCAATAATTGAAGTGGAAGGTATCTTTCTTGATAAAGAAGGAATTCATTTAGATGAATAAATGGACTTCTTCCTGCTTCCCTGGGGTGTTGAGAAGCTGGCAGGCATCTTCCTGCTCTCAATGTGCAGTTGTTCAGCACATGAGAACATGCTGGGCAGATGACAGTGCAGCCCTGTTCTCTGCAAGTCCCTGTTGGTGATGGGGCTGGAATGCCAGTGTCACATCAGGGGTATTTTGGAAGAGCACAATGCAAGTCAGTCCTTGGCAGCAGGGGTGGCTTTGAGCACAAAGATTTGCTTCCATGTTTTTACTTTCAGGTTTATTTATTTTTGTAGTTTGCCTTTTATATTTGCTCCAGTTGGCCTTTGCCAAGCAGCAGGGTTAGAATCCTGACCCAAATTACAAACCTTTTAGTCAAGCTGCTATAAGGAGTTCAGAGCAGAGGGAGACAGAAGCAATGTCTTTTAAAGCTCTTAAAATTCACAAATAGGACCTTTTTTGCGAATTGTGCTTTCTTATTTATGAAAAAAGTCTTATGTAGTCTTGTATGAACTCATGTAAACTTAAACACTCCTGGAAGAAAGGACTGTATTTTGTATACTGTGAATAAACGGATGCACAGCTGAGAGTGCTGTGTATGAGGTGGGTGACTGAGCAAGGGGATATGTATTGGCAAGGGAACGTGACAAAGCATCCCTGGTGCTGACAGGAGCTGTCCCACCAAGGCAGGCTCAGAATGCCCCTGGCCCAGCTGGGGATGCTTTGGCGAGGACACTTCAGAGGGGACTCCTGTCACAGGACAATGGCTCTGTCCTGTCAGAGAGCTTCCTAGTCAGAGTGTGCCCCCACTGCCAGCTCCCAGTGCAGCTTGCTCAGCAGTCCTGCTGTGGCCTTTTCGTCTCCTACGGCTTTGAAGCTGCCTCGGCATTGCTGGGGTACAGGTGCTGTGGTGTGGGAAACACCTTCCCTGTGTTGTACCTCATCTGGGGTGGCAGATCCACCTTGGCCTCACAACACTTGCCAAATACAGTACAGAACTAGAATGGCTTCTCTGGAAATCCCTGTCAAGGAGCAGAGAAGCTGTGCTGTCCCAACTCTTTTGGGCAGAGCTCCACTTTCACAGATGCCCAGAGGATCAGAGAGAGCTGGGTGTGTTGGTTCATACCCCCTGTTCTTCCCTGCCTGACTCCAGAAGGGAATTGGAGATTAGCTTCAAGTGTGATCTCTCTGCTCCCTCCCTGATGCCTCTCCGTAAGCCTGTCCTGCTTTACGGGAGGGATCCCACAGATTGCCTTGAGGGTGGGAATGCCTGGAGGAAGAAATAGATATTGACATTTAATGCTTCCATTTCACTGGGAATAAACCTTTTCTTCCCCTTGGACTGGCTGGAGGGTAATGAACTGCACCTCCATGTAAGGAAGTCACACAATATCCTCAAAGAGCAGTGGTCTGGGCTGATCTGCTGGGATGAGTCCAAAGATGAGCTGAGGGTGGGTTTGCTGACGTACAGTCCCATGGCAGACTGTCTTTTCATCAGATACCTACAGCCAGCACAAATGCCATAGAAACGTGTGGCAGCCTTGGAATACTCTGGTTTCCTCCACAGTATTTTAAAGACTTTAAATCTGATGCCATTTCTTGTATGGAAGAGTGGCTGATTGGCCAAATGTCAGGCTTGACCCTAATGCCTCTGCCTGCTTCCAGGATGAAAACCCTCTAATGAGTTTATACTTCAGAAATGCAAGTCTTGCAAGCAATTTATCTTTTTCTTATAGCTCTTCATGGTTTAGTGCAGCTGCTATTTGTATTCCAATTAATTACTGGCACAAGTGATTACATGGGGTTGAAGTACAATTAGGACCAGCCTATAATTGTGTTTGAAAGGGCTATGGATGCTTTTACAGATGGTTTCTGTGCTGGATGAGACTGGCCAGTCTCTCCAGCTGTCTCCAGCTTTCCATGTTATTTCTCCCTAATTGTTAGCACAGTGACTTCAGTCTTTCACTGGGGAGCGTTCTTGCTTTCTGTCTCTAAGAGTACATCAGCTTCTAAAGGGAAAAGCATGCATTTCAACCTGCCACAGCCAGGGAGGCAGTAAAGAGTGAGACATAACTTTGTACTAGGCATCTACTGTCAGGATTGATTAAAAACCACAAACTAAACCACTGAAATTTGTTGGAGAGCAGGTGATTCTGTGCCCTCTCAGCATGTCAGTGTCATTCTTGGCTCTTTTGTTACAAGATAATTGTGTGTTCAAAGCATTGTGTGATCATCAGGAGCCAGCCCAGGCCTTGGAGATGTGCCTGTGTTGGCCAGGTTTCCCCGTTCCTCAGGGTTATGAAGCATGGAGGGATAGTAAAACTACAGCAACACCATAATGGAAAAAGGCCGGATTCCTTAGGAACTCCCCTCAGCTCATCCCCAGGACCTCGTTATCCCCCCCAAACCCTATTTGCAGCTCTCCCTTAAAAGCATTCTAAGGCCAGGGTCGTGCCCTGCAGCTCCCTGCCCATGGGCTACCCCAGTCAGCCTGGCCATGTGCCCCTGGCATGGCAGAGCTGCTGAGGTGGAGGTTTGATATCCATCCCGCACGGAGGAGTTTGGAGGTGCTGTGCTCTAAGGACTCCCCAGGATGATAGCTGGCCGTGCTCAGTTGCTGCTCCTGAAGCTTGTCAGCACATTCTGGCTGGTTAAGACCCCCATGCAGACAGCTGCAGGGGCTGGGCAGCCTCAGGAGGCAGGAGCAGAGGTGCAAGGGCAGCTGTGGGGCTGCAGTGGGGCAGAGATGGAGGTGTTTCTCTGCCTGCTCTGCCGTCTGTGCTTGTTTTGCTGATGGAGTGAGTTTTTGTTTGGCTTATAGGAAAGATGGGAGGTGGCTTAAACTGGAATTTGATGCCTGCTGGGAAAGTGTATGTCTCAGCTGAGGAGGAATCTTACAGAGATTTGAGGTGAAAGCCTTCTTAAAACAGTCCCAATCCCCAAAGGGAGGGCTTTGACCCCTGTTTCCATGCAAAGGGGGTTTGCCTTGTTTGCAGCCTGCTGCCTGGGCTGCTGTGTTTGCTGGGTTTTGAGGTGCCTGGCTGGGACATTCATGAGCAATGCAGGTACTCTCCTGGAGTATCATGGTGAAGCTGCAATTCAGTACTTGTGAGAAGGGGGAAGAGTCAGTCCATGGAACAGCAGTGCCTTAATGGCTTTCTTTAAATTTTTTCCCAAGGTCTAAGCCTCTGAGTGCTGGTGTATTGGATAAAGCTGTAAGCATGTTTGTTCCCGCTGCATGGCAGCAAAGAAAGCAATAATTTGTTTTGGCTCCCTCTTGGGAACTAGTCTTTAAACTTGTATAGCCTCCTAATGTTTATCCCAAATGCCTCTTAGTACTCTGGCTGTTTCAATTTTCCCTGCCTTCTGAAGATCCATCTGAAAACATTTGAAAAAAATAGTGCCAAAGCTCTGACTTGTTCCTTTCAATTTAAGCTGCTTACGCCATTTGATCCAGCAAATGCTGCATTTTAAAATCTCCTTTTGTTTATGGATTTTTGTTTTTCACCTTTGCCCTGTTCCCTTGCCATTAATTCCCACGATAAGAACAGGGTTTTCCCAGCTCTCTGAGTTTAGCATGACCAGATTGAGCATCAGTTTCACCCTTGCTAAATCTGTTGTGCTTGAAGCCTCCAGGGCCAGAAGACGCCCTTGCTCCGGATGCCCACTCAGGCTGGATTCAGGATATTTGGATGGGGAAACAGTTGGAAACCAGAGTTCATCTTATCCAAAAAGGAGGCAATACGGTAAGGTGGTGAGATGCTGAAACCTTGATGAAAGTTAGAGTGTGGAGTGTTTATTGAGAAAAAGTGAGTATCCCTGTGTTTGCCAGCCTATGGTGCCCACACCTTGCTGAAAAAAAAGTATTTTCCTTGGCTGCCTGGTGAGTCTAGGAGTATATCCCTTTCTTCAAGTCCCTCCCAACAACACACACAAAAAATGTGGAAACATTCTCATTGAGAGAGTTTTTTATTGTTTTTTATTTGCAGTGTGGTAATTCACTGGAGTGTGGAAAATGATGTTGCAGTTAATTTCAGTTGAAGCTCTTAATGCTGTTTTGTGCTTGTAATACTGCATTAGCTCTGATCTGTGTTAGCTTGGTCTGAAGCTTAGTAGCAGGAGTCGTCTCTGAATGTATCTGAGAAACCATCAAATCCTCTTTTAGCTAAAAGTCAAGCAAGGTCCTTGGAGAGCAGTTTGATGGGATTGACACTAATTCCAGCCTTAACCCTTCTGCTGTTCAGGTAGCCTTGCCCAGAGCTGGGGCAAGGCCTGGGGGTGTCCATCCCAGGAGCCCACTCCACAGGGGAGGGAGGCTTCACCACCACCTGAAGCTCTGCCCAGCTGGTGGGCAAGCCATGCCTTACGGCACACCAAGGGCCCAGAAAAGTAGAAACACAGCTGATAGATCTCAACTCTGGGTGCACCTGGGAGCTGTTCAGAGGGGAGATGGGACAGGATCTCTGTGGTCACCTCGGGACCCCCAAAACCATGCGGTCAATGGGCCACTGTTGTTGTGTGGCCTCACCAGTGCTCATAAGGCTTCTCCGATAAATCACAAGAGAAGATCCCTGCCCTAAGCCAGCCTGCTTTCTGCATTAGAGATAACAATAGGGAATAAACATAAAAAGAAAATCAAAGGATTAAAATCAGTGGAAGTTAATAACCTGAATATATTCAAAGATCTGGGCTAAAGAAGAGAGACAACAAACCAGGAGTGGAAGTCAAAGGCCCTAATAAGAGGGAGTTACAATGAAAAAAATGAACCATCTGTTCTAGCTGAAAACAAGAGCACTCTGCTTCTGTGAACAGTCTTTTCCCTCTTCTATTCAAACTGGCTAAAGTTTCTTCTATTCAAATGCTGGCTAAAGTTTCTACAATTGGTTTGAATGGATTTAGGTGGCTAAAAAGGGGAAATTTAGAATTTCATATTTAAATGCAACCAATTTTTCACTTTTAAATTTAAAAGAAGGTTAAGCCATGTTGAGAGTTACTTGTTCATGATATGGCAGGAGTGGTATTTGACTTTGGGCTGAAGTTTCCACAGGAAAGCAAGAGTAGAGGTAGGAGTGAACTCTTGGTTCCATGGAAGTACTGGTACGATCTCACTGATTTCACAGGAGAAAGGGTCCCCCCTTGGCAATCGTTGCCCTTGCAAAAGGCAATTTTCTGGTAAATACATTATAGCTATAGCGCCAGTGCCCCAGGACACGTCCAGGGTTAAGCCAACTCATCCTTTTCCATGTAGCACCCCCTACTTTAGTAGTTATCTGGGTCAGGGTACAGCAGGAAGCCCATGAAGGTGGAATCATTGAGGTTGTCAGCATAGACACCATTTTTATCCCCCTCCCCATACACCTGAAGCCAGACCTCGTCCCCTGAGCTGAGGTGCAGCAGGACAGAGCCGCTCGCCTGGTCAACGTTGTTGCTCTGGAACTGGTCGTAGGTGAAGATCACGGCCTTGTCCTTCCTGTAGAGGCTGACCTTGACGTCTGACAGGTAGACCGTGAGGTGGTAGGCGAAGTAGTAGGTGCCGGGGACGTTGCAGATGAACTTGCCCGTGCTGGGGTCATAGTGGCCCTGCTCATTGTAGAAGATCTTGCTGAAGCGGATGGGGACATTGGGGGCAGGGCTGTGCTCTGTCAGCCCTACGCTGAAGGCAGAGCGGTGGACGAAAGCATCTTTGCCGTTCTTCCCTGGGGTTCCAGGAGTTCCAGGAGATCCAGGAGGTCCGGGAAACCCTCGGCTTCCTACTGGGCCTGGTTCACCTTTGGGACCTGCTGGACCTGCAGGACAGAGTGGGAATTGGGAGTTGTGTTTGCACTGTGTTGGCAGCTGCTACCGAAAAGCAGGGGATGCTGTGGTGTGAGACCTGCGCGGCAGCAGGGAGCCCAGCAAAGGCTCAGGGACCTCAAGAGCCCCCAGGAGCAGCAAGTGGAAACCCTGCTCACCCCCCACCCCAGCTGTGCGCAGAGCTGCTGAGAGCAGCACGTCAGAGAAAACATTACCTGGGGAAACAAGCACCACACCTAACTCTTTGACTTGGGTTACGGAATCTCTACCCCAGGAGATAATCAAAAGCCATCTGAATAAAGATCAGGCATGGGCCCACCAGACATGAAACCTGTTGGCACTGGAGCTGGGGCTGCCTGTAGCCTCCAGCACCGACATACCCCCTGTTCCTCACCAACCTTCATCTCCTTTATCTCCCTTTAGTCCATCTCTTCCATCTTTCCCATCCCGGCCAGGGACCCCGTTGTGGCCAGGGTAGCCGGGTGCTCCTCCCATCCAGTTGGCACATGGCATTTTGGGGTCAGGCTGGGTGTCTTGGGCAGCCACCTCTGTGGAGTGGGGGGCCATCAGCAGCAAGGAGCACAGCAGGAAGCCTGCCAGGTCCCTCATCGTTGGTTCCTGATGTGGACAATCGCTTTGTTAATTTTAAAGGTTAATAAAAAAAAAAGTGAACACTCTCCTCCCCCCAGATAACAGAGAGGCACAGAAGGCTAAAGTTTGAGTCAGTACATGTGAAGGAAAGCAGTTCTGCTGGCCCCAAGGGCCCCTCTGCATCCAGCGTGCTGCTGGTGTGAGCTCCATGAGCCCGGCTGGGCCCCTGGGAGCACACCCAGTGCAGAGAGGAGCAAACACCAGCTACTCCTCCAGCACTGCCAGGCTCTGTGCACAGGCACAGCTGTTTCAGGACGGAGCACAGCAGATGCCAGGGTATCTGTGGCTGATCTCTGCAAAGCTCTGCTCAATTAGCCACAATAAGCCCTGGCTCTTGCCCGGGTGAGCGAGCAGCTGATGGAAGGAACCAGTCTGGCAGAGCCTGTCTCAAACCCTCTACATTCTTGAAGCCAGGCAGGGGTGATTTATCCCTGCACGTACAGCCTGCTTGCCTGGGTCTACCTAACAGGAATAGAAACTACAGCCAGGCTTCCCAGCTCCTCTGTGCCACTGTATTAAATTATGATACTGAGTTTTTTCCATCCAAATTGTTTTTTGATTATGGCAAGACAAATTGTTCAGTGTTTAGGCACCGTAGGATTGTATTTCTCTTTAATTTGGCAGCTTTACTGGTCAGAGCAATTAGTGCAGCTGCCCAAAACCAGGTTGGTGGTGACATCCTGCAGCCAACCTGGCTTTGTCCTGGTGCTCCCAGCCCTTTGTGGGCTTTGGGTCAGGTGTTTAGGACACAGATATTTTAAAATGACCATTACTGTGGGATCCTGCTCCCTGGGCAGAGTTTATACTCAGGAACAGTACAGGTACCCTGTTAGGAGCATTGTAAGTGGCATAATAGGCAATAAAAAGTGAGCAACAGCATGGTCATTAGAGTCCCTTAGCTCTGTAATTTCCAAGAAAAATAATATTTTGGAGCAATTTCTTTGTAGGGTTGATTTTCCTAGGCAAGCTATTTAAATGTTGTATTTTAAATAATGTCTTATTAGCTCTCATGTAATTGCTTCAAAGGAAGCTAAGGAAATGTGCTAGTTTTAGCTTGGGCAGAGTTATTTTCTTCATAGTGGGTAGCATCGGTGTTTTGGATTTGTGCTGAACACAGGGTTGATAACACAGGGATGTTTTTGTTATTGTTGAGCAGTGCTTGCACTATGTCAAGGCTTTTTCTGCTCCTCATCCCACCAGCAAGGAGGCTGGGGGTGCCCAAGGAGTTGGGACGGGACAGTTGGCACAGCTGACCCCAATTGACCTGAGGGATATTCCAGACCATGGCACCATGCTCAGCTATAAACCAGGGGTAAGGCTGGCCCCAGGCCACTGCTCAGGGACTGGCCAGGCATTGGTCAGTTGGTGGTGAGCAACTGTTTTCATCTGCATCACTTGTCTTTCTTGGGGTTTATTTCTCTTTCTTTGTTATTTTCCTTTCCACTACAATTTCTTACTATTATTATGACTATTTTATTTCAATTATTACATTTTTCTTATGTGTACCCATGAGTGTTCTCAATTTTACCAGTGCAATTCTCTCTCCCCCATCCTGCTGTAAGCGGGTGAGTGAGTGGCTCTGCTGGCCTCAGTTGCAAGCTGGGGTTAAACCACAACAGTAACAAAGGGGTTGCCATGATTTCAGTTTTTGCAGGATACTGAGGAGGCTTTGCAAAAAAACTTGAAAGCTCTCTTTAATGGCTTGGGTGGGCAGTCCTGACACATAAAATCAGGAAACTCCCAAATCCATGCCTGCCCAGCCAGGCTCCAGCAATCCAGCAGCCTCACAGCACTCTGAGGTGGGGCCAGCGCCCCGGCTTGGGGGCAGCTTTGGGGCTGAGGGTGCTGTGGGGTCCCGTGGGCACAGCCTGTGCCTTAGGCAGTGTTCCTGTGTCCCTGCACTTTGGGAAGCGAAATGCCCCTTTGCAGCAAGGGATGTAGTGATTGTCCATGAACCAGTGTGGACCAGTGAAATGGATGTCTATAAATCCTGGAAGCAGCTTGGTTTGCTAAGCAAGGGTGCACATAGTGATCACACTGCATGGTGGCCCCCTTGCCATGCCCCGGGGTTGGCACTGGACAAAGGGACCTTTGTCCCCCCTACCTGGGTCCCCTCCAGCTCAGGCACATGCAGGTATCCCTTCAAAATCAGCACAGGCTGTCTGGGGACACCTAACTGTGTTAAAACATGGTGGTGATCCATAAAAATCTGGCTCAAAATTGTGTTTATTGAGCCATGCGTTGGTGATTTTGTTTGGGTTAGTTCTGCTTTCTCATATGCTGCCCAGAACTCAAATATCATTTCAGTTTTAGTGGTGTGCCCCACAGCCAGGTCTTCTACGGGTGCAAAATAACCCCCTCCCATAAGGTGCCAAGCAGTGCAGGTGTGAGGAGCCAAAGCAGGGCTGCAGGGAGCTCTCCTGGCCAGTTTGCTCCGGAGGGCTCGGGCCACGCCCTCCCCAGCATCGGTGCACACACATCACACACTCAGTGCTCTCCCTTCTCATGAGGAAAGCACTGTGGTATGCAAGGAGAGAACAACTTCTATCCCTACGGTTTAACTCAAGCACAGGTGGTTTCCGTGCTTGAGAAGCCAAGGAATTCTCTGGCATAAGTATGTCTTACAAAGGGAAAGTTTTAAGCTGTGTCAGCTAGATCTGAGTTTAACTCTGATTTAGGAGTGACATCCCTTTACTCAGTCTTTCCAATTTCCTTTTGATTTTCCATCTGATGCTAAGCATCAGTTTAACATGAAATAATCTGCTATATTTGAATGTCAGCTGTACCTTTTGGACAAGAAATAGATGAACATGAATAGATGAATACTGCTGGTGGCTTTCAGTTATTGCCTTGGCTGCTGCTGTATTAAAAGTGCATATGCATTATATGAAGCTTATTCATTTATCAGCAGAAACCAGTGTATCCTCTGTGAGAACAATGCCTTCCTAAGGGCTACATAATGATTCTGAATTTAAATTTCAGATAGCACTATATAAATATTATATACTCAAACCCCACACACCTTTCAGCGCAAAACAGAATGAAAAATCCATCTGTTTTCCCACTAGAACCTTTTTCTTTTTGTAATTCTCACAGCACAGTTTTTGCTGATATTCCAGCAGTGACTTGCCCCAGGGGGTTCACACCTTAAATATGAGTGGTGCAGGTTTCTGGTGAGGAACTGATGTGACTCAGGGAGATTTGGGGCAAACCCAGTCTTCCCTGGAGTGTTTGAGGAAAGAGGTGAATTGAAAGGTGCCGATGCAGTACTTACTGTTACAGCCATGCAGATTTTCACCATTGCTCCTGAGTACTTTTTGATTTAGGAGTTCTGTTCTCTAAATAGTGTTTCCAAAACGGGGAGCATGAATCTAATGGAGATCAGCCATTCTGGGTTTAAAATACTCTCTGGCTATTATGAGAATAACTCTGAGAAAGGAAACTTCTTGCAAACAGAAAAGCCTGTCCAATTCAGCCCAAAAGAAGAGAAAGTCCTGAACTTAGTAAGGAGGGAAAAAAAAATCATGCTTACCAGCTGCTTTGAGTCCTGGTTGGCTTGCTGCAGTCTGTTTAGAGAATGAAGTCTGGCTATCGCATTGCTATCCCTAAGGGCACGGGGAGCTGTCAGCTCAGACACTGCGTTTTCCATTTGCTATTGCGCATGCTGACCTAAAAGTTGGGTTTTCCCATTAATTTTTCCTGGACATCACTTAAGTTTTGGAACACATATATAATCCACTGGGATAGCTTGTGAAGATGGCCTTACAGGGAAAAGATGGGTTTGGGAATTGGACAGGAACTGGAAGAGCAGTGGTTTGCTGGAGAGCCCGTGTGAGAGCCTGCTCAACCAGGGCTGTGCTTGTCCAGCACAGGCTGCTGCTCTCTGCAAATTGGGAAATGCTGTTAGTGGATGGTGGAGAAAGTGTCTCCAGCCTTGCAGTAATGCACACACATGGGGCTTGCAGCATGTTAGTAAATGAATTATTGTGGGATAAGTTTGGGCTTCTGCTATTAACTGCAAGAACCATTCCTGCCTGGAGGCTGCTGCCACACCAAAGAAGGGCAAAGCTGTCCAAGGGGGAGGGCAGAACTGGGGGAGAGTTCCTTTTTAAGGCACCCAAGCATGTGCCAGCACTATTGTAAATGACTGGAGTAATTTCAGCCCTAGGATGGCTTTCCACCTATTGAGCTTTTTGGCTTTAGGTCAAAACATACTCTCTCTCTCTCCTTCCAAAACAGAGGTTGAACCTCAGCTAATAGAGACTTTCCTCTGCAGCTGCTCTGGGGCAGTTCAGAGTTAACTAGGTGGAACTTTGGCAAACCTAGGCTCCCAAAATCACACAAGGAAAAAATAGTGTGAAGTGTGGTGTTGCAACTGGGCATGGTGAGCTGGTGAGCTGATGTGCTTGTGAGAGGGGAAACTCATCCAAGTGAATGCCAGCATGGCAGTATTCTGAATTGCTGAGTTGTTTTCAAGACCTGGCTATCAGGAGGGATTAAAAAGATGTATAATGAGCACATAAATAACTTTTTATACGTAGAGCTGGAGTCAGCAAGAATCCATTTTTAAGCCTGAGGAGAAGGTGCAGAAGGGAAGAGCCACAGGAAAACTGCATACTGCATGCCTTGTTTTGGTCAGGCCCTTAGTCCAGCATTTGAAGAATATTTTTAGTTTTTGTTGGATGATGGATTTTCCATGGAATGTTGAGACTTAAAACAATCTCTCATGCAACCCCAGTAAAATACAACAGTGATCTGACTGGATCTGTTTCATTATAAATGTGATTTTCTAGAGCCACGTGCATTTGTATGTGTGTGATGCTAATGTTTCTGTCGAAGTCTCCTGAGCAATGAATGGAGGAGCAGGACCTTGGAACTGAAGTTGGATCTGCTTTTGCTGTGGAGTGAGAGGTTTTCAGCTGTCCCTGCCCCAGGTGCGAGCAAGACAAGGTTGGTTTCCCTGGCAAATTTTGGCTTGAACCCCTAAATGTATGATTGGGGTATTTGTTAGGCTGCCAGGAGTTGAGGATTGGACCTGAGGTATTGAACAGGCAGGGCTGCAATCACCTCCTGGTCTTTCAATTCAGTTGTCAGGGAAATACAACAGTGATAAATTTTTCAGTGGTCTATCAAACATCTTCCTAAACATTATCCTTGCCTTCCAGAAGAGAGGTGGAAGTTTATCTCTGGGGGTATAACCAGCTGATGCAACCCCTTCCACACTTGCTTGTGGTTATGTTGTGTTGCACACTTGGTTTGCAGATTCGTGCTGGCTCCTGTTCCTGCTGCAGAGGGAGATATTGTACAATCCAGGCAGCTGCTTCTGCCTTTGTGATACAAAAACACTTAAAATGCCTTTGGCTCTGTCTGGTGACAAGCAAAACCTGCCACCAAATGTGGGCTGTCCTGGCAGTGCCCACAACTGCTGTGCTCAGGGACAGCAACTCTGGATGGATTAGGGGCGGTTTGGCACAGAGAAAGCTGCTGCTCACGAGTCCTGCAATGCCTTCTCTCTTTGCTCCATGGTCACCATCTCTCCTGTGTGCCACATGCTGTCAGTACCTAACCTGGCTACAGGCCTTGTGCTGAGCGTGGATGTTTTCTCTCTTGGAGCTTATACAAGCCAGCCAATATGAAAAACACAAAACTGACTTGATGGATTGTGGCTCGCAGCTTTCAGTAAGAATTAAAAATAAGCACAAGGTTATATTTAGCCATCTATAAACAGGGATAAAATAGAGCAGAGGCTCATTATCAGCTGTGCTCTGTCAGATCCCTGCTGGTGTTATTTGAGGGGTAGAAAGCTGCTTTGGTCGCAGGGAGGTCTGGACGGCTGCCTCAGCAGGGGGTTGGCAGGGTCTGTGCCATGGGGCTGGGACAGGAGCCCTTAGCTGCCCACCATTGTCCTCTCCCACTGGGATCAAGCCAGCACCACCATGGAGCCCAGTTCCATGGGAACCCTTGTGCCCCTGGTTGTCCCTTCCTGAGACTGCTCTTCCCATCCAGAGCTGGGGCTGCTCCACTGGGATCTGTCCTGAGCACTGTGCTCCGATTTGCTGTCCCCCGGGATGCCAGGTCATTTCCTTGCCTTCCCTCTGGCCCTGGATACTGCATGTCCCCAAAACAACACACATTCTACACTTTCCTAAAAATGGCCAAAACTGTTGATGCTGTCTGGCAGGCGGCCTGGCAGGCTGCTCCCTGCTATTTTGGTGCAGTCTGAGGCCTGGAGGGACCACGGCCTCTATGCCAGGCTCCACAGTCTCCATGCCAAGGGTGCTGCTGGCTCTGTCCCAGGGTACCGCAGGCAGCTCTGACCAAGTCAGCTGCGGCCAAGTCCACTCCGGTGGCCAATTCCTGCCACTGTCCCATGGGCACCTGCATTGCGTGCAAGACAGCAGAGTGCTGAGGAGCCAACTCCAAAGAAAAAGCAGTAAAATGGCCTTTAGTGCCAGTGCTGCCACCCCCCCAAACTGCAATTCCCTGTGATCCCAAGCATCCCTGTGTGCCCAAGCTCTTCCCTGTACAGCCTTGTACTTCCCTCTAGTGGCTAATTATTAATGGGAGCTCTCCCTGTGCCAGGAAGGAGGGTGTCAGCCTGGTCCTGCGTGCCCTTGGGGCCTGCTCAGCCCTGTCAGGAAAAATTAACCCACAAACGCCAGAGGTTTATGTCCAATAAGGAGACAGAGGAGTCCTGTAACTTTTTTCATGAATAAAGGGAGAGGTCATGGGCATTTCCCATGGAGTCTCTCAAATTGCTAGAGGATGAAGCCTCTTTTTATCCTAATTTCCCGGCCGCAGGTTCCCTCTCTCTTTTCCCCATTGGCTGAGGTACTCGAGAGGTACAGACTTCCTGGAACGCCTAATGCAGACACCTTTAATATACATCCCCCCTTTCTTCTTTTTCTTATGTCTCTGTTCCTGTAGTTTATTAACACAGTCTTGGGCAAGCCCATCAGTGGAATTCCTATGGAAATCCTTCCCATTGTTTCTTCTATTGCTCAGCATTGTCTTACCTTACCAGCAGACTCAGGTCCCACCTTACCAGTTTGTTTGTAAAGACACTCCCTTATTCCTCTCAGCCCCTTCCCCATGAAGCTGGCGCCTGTGGGATCAGCCATGCCAGTGGGTGCACCCTGTGCCTTTCATGTCCTCAGCGGTGCCAGGGGGAGGCACAAGGGCCATCAGCAAGACGTGTGATGCAGCCTTTCCTGTTACAAACTCATGGACCCTGATGTTCCCCCAGCATTTTCCTCCATGAGTGTGGGGTGGTGGCACAGATCCAGGGACAGGCAGACCCGGCAGCCATGCCCAAGGCCACTGTGTGGGTGCAGTGTGGGTCAGGCCAGCCCGCAGCAGGGGACAGCGGCTTTCTGTGGCCATGTGGAAGCCCGGCTGGGCTGTGCAGCACGGCTGCTCATCCCAGGCCATGGTACTGTGTATGAGGGGTGGAGGGGGACAGGAGGCCTCTGGTAGGTGCCACAGTGGGGATACTGAGCCAGCGTTTTGGGCCGAGGGAGAAGGGGACACACCCCTCTTGGTGGGCTGGGGGGAAGCCTGGTCCTGGCTGCAGGACATGTGATCCACTGCCACACTCTGCCTTCGCTCCAGGCCAGCCTCCTGCCCAGCACTGCGGTTACCGATTTCTCGGCCCATTTCACATGGACAAACAGGCTCTTTTCTTCCCTCTGATGGACAGCTTGGACAGAACAGCTCCTTGCCAGGCTTGAGCAACAGCGTGTTTCTCTTCTTGGGAATTGCAAATAAACTTCCCTGGCCTCAGGGGATCCCTGCTTGGCTCCCGGCGAGGGATCTTGGCACAGCAGGATTTCTCATGCCGAAAGGGACATTGAGACGCGTTTGTCCAGGAAACAGAGCCCTGTAAATACTGCTCAAAGCTGTTTTTATTAATGTCATAGCTGTTCCCAGGGCACTCGTTTCTGCGCTGCAAGTTCAGGGTGCTGCTTTGGCCTCCCCTGGCTGGCCAGGGGAAGGTGGCCAAGGGCCTGGGGAGGGGGTTCTGCACGACTGCACCCAGCTCCCCTCTGCTCCCATGCCAGCCCCCAGCTGAGCCAGGTACTGGCTGCTTTCAGCTCAATCTGCTCTTGTTCTGGGGCTCACTCCAGGCTGGGAAGAAACTGGGCGGGGAATAGAACAACAACCTCAGTGATCTGGTATCCGGCTCACTCCCCTGTGACACCCCCTGCCAAAACGCCCCCCCAGCTTTCACTCGCAGCAGGGATCGCATCTTTCCGAGGAGGCACCTGAGAGAGAGGCGCCTCTGCCGGGCTGCCCTCCTCAGCTCGGCTCCACGGGCTGAGCTGCTAATGAGGTATTTAATGAGATTTCCACTTGCCCGTTAAAATGAGCAGCTCAGCGCAGGCAAGGAAGGAGAGCTGGCAGCTGCGAACCACGCAGCCTCCCGCAGCCTGCCTGCGTTCAGCCGCAACGCCTTTCCACAGACTACAGGAATTCTGTATTAGGAGAGCGTTTCTGAGTCATCCAGGCAAGGAAAAGCGCGTTTCCTTCACCCTGAGGAGCCATCCCAGCCAGCCCCTCCGCCGCTTGGACAATAGATGGAGCTCACCGCCCTGGCTGCGCACGCCGGGCCGAGGCTGCCGGACCGGGGATAGCCCCAAAGAGCCTCCGAGCGCCGGGCAGCACCGGGACCCTCCGGGGGCAGCCCGGCCCTTTTCCTTGCCAGTGGGTGGGCAGTAGAGGGGGGAGGGAGCCGTGACCCCAGCCAGCTGGAAACAAAACAGAAAACTGGGGGTTTGTATGGGGCTTTGCAACGTTTGTGCAATGTGGTGGACTTAATCCCAGTGCAACTACCATGGTCTTCCCAGTCTGTATCACTCTTTGGCCTTTTAAAGGAGGTGTCTACCCCCCAGTCCCCTATTTTTCTTTGCTTTTGGTTGCTGAGGGACAGAAATGGCATCATCTCCCCATATCACCACTTCCCATCACTGGACATGTCTCTTCTTTCAGACCCCATATGTGCTGCTCTCAGTTTGCAGCGTTGCTGGCGTGTCTGGGGAAACTGCACAAACCAAAAGAGTGTATTTGTTCTGGGTCTGATGGCAGAGAGGAGGGAGCATGTGGATCCCCAAACCCCCAAGTGGTTTGGCAGAACCCGGCGGGGGTTGTTGGCTCCATGCTGGGGCCCAGGGCAGGCAGCAAGGAGCCATGGGATGCTGGAGCTCTTGTTTCTGGGGTTTTAGGGTACCCCCAGCCCTCCACACAGCAACCAGTTGGGATTTAGGACTCCTCTCAAGGGGATTTTCATTCCCTCTCTGTGTCCCTTCCCCCCTGTTATCCTCCTTTGCAAACAGGACAGTTGCTCTAGCTGCCGGCAGATGTGTGGGTGCTGGTGTCCCCCCGAATGCAGCCCCGGGCAGGGCACAGGCAGGGCACAGGCAGGGCTCCTCATGGCTCCATAAACCATAGCCCTCGTCTGCTGTGTTTGAAGGCAATGCCTGGTGACAGCACTGTGCCATCCATGTCTGTGCTCACCCCAGCTCTGGGGTGAAAGTCAGGAGCCTGCAGAAGTGACACCTTCCCATCACACTTTGCTGTGCATTATGCAAATTCAGCAGAACAATTTTTGGCCATAAGGGTTTTTCCATTCACTGAGGTATCGACCCAGAGCCACCGGCCCCGGTAACCTCTGCTGTGCATTAGCTGACTCCCTGCCTGCCTTTTGCAGATGATGGATGTGGCATTAGGGCATGGCGTGGGTTTGGCACTGGCCTGCTGCAGTCTGGAGCTCTTTTCCCACTGCAGGACTCTCCTGGACTGTCATGCAGCTGCCAGTGAGACTGAGTCACTGTGTTCTCAGACCAGGTGACCGGTCCCTGCCTGCCTTCCAGACGGTCTGTGCCCAAACTCAACAATCTTTGTTTGAAAACACCAACGAGATGCTAAGGGATAACAGTTGGCTTCTTTCTCTCGTCTACAAAATCTATTCACTTTGAAATGAGGGTGTGCTTAATTAAAGGCATTAGGAGGAATCTTACATTGTGTATAATGTGAAATATCATTGCTCTATTTGAGTGATGCATATTTCACAAAGAAACTGTAAATCTGTTAAAAAATTATTACCCTGTGTTTTTACTTTGGGTGTAAATCATCCCAAAGTGCTCTTTGGGAAGTCACAGAGAATGACACATCTGTGACACTTTTGATAGGGCATTTCTTTGTGCTTTGCAGAAGGCGTTTATGTCTGCTGTATGGCTAATAAAGGTTTATGGTATTTTCAATTACTCATTTTTATAGGTGCTTGCTCTCCTGACTTGAGCAGTCAAAACCACACTGTCACTGGTTTTAGCAGTAACTTGCGGGGTTTTTTTCTGCAATCAAATGACTTTGCCTTGACTCTGCCTCTCTTCCATATGAAAAACAATGGTGGTTCACACAGCCATCACAACATTTTATATGTGTCTGGTTTTGGGAAGCACCTTTCTTTGGAAAGGCAGTCTGGCAGCTCAGGCAGCAGCCAGCTGACCCAGCAGCCCTTGTGGCTGCCAGGCGTGTACATGTGAGCTGGACAAGCAGATCTCACAGCTGGGAGCAGACAGGGGGCCTCAACACCCTGTCAAAGCAGATGTGAGGAACTGGAGGAGCTCTGGAGGACTGATAGGATGTATTCAGAGTGTTGTGCTCGCTGTGCTAGGCTGTAGTCAACAGCCCGCTGAGAGCTTGCTCCTCCATGCTTGCAGCTCGGCCTGGGCAGAGGAAACATCCCCTTCTGCTATGAGCTGATGTTTTAAAAAACTTACAAATGCACACACAAAACTTGTGAGGGTTTGTGCCAGTGCCCCTGAGTTGGAGCTCAGTCATGGCTGGATGCCAGGGACCCTTTGCTCCAGGCACACAGCAGCTGTGAGACCCTTAGTGCTGCTCATCTGGGCTTCAGACAGCTTCCATGCTCCCATGGCAATCCTGTGGGACTGGGCCCCTGGACACCAAACCCACAGGCAAACCAGATGTTCTGAACTCTCCTGCCATTGCACACAGCCTCCTGCTCCTGCCATGCCCTGCCTGTCTCCCCTGGCAGGATGGGTACTGAGACCGTGAGCCTCGGGGGGCCCTGGTGTGCTGTGCTCAGATCCTGCCTCCTTGGCATCATTGGAGGCTCCTCCTGCAAAAGCTGTAGAGCTAGACAGGCAGGTGGGAGTGAAAGTACTTCTATATAAAACACATTTTCTAGTGCTCCTTTATAGGTTTTTAATGTGTTTCGTATGTCTCTGCCTGGCCCATCACCCACAGCCAGGCACTCCCCTTCCTCCTGCTCCTCACTGCAGTATTTTCTGTGGATTGGATTCAACTGGATAATTTCATCTCCTTTTGTATTTATAATTCCTACGAGGGTGGTGTCTTTAACAAAGACTATTCCTTCTCATTGCTTTGGCAGAGCAAGCAGCAGCTCCCTGCTGTGTCTCTGCTCAGATGACACAGAGGTTCTCTGAATAGCAAAGAGAGAAAACAAACAGCTTAGATCCTTTCTTTTTCCAGACAGCTACACATATCCACCTCATGATACACATATCCACCTCATGGAAAATTCCCCCCGGTACTTTAGATTTTTCCTTTTCATGTGCTGCATCCACAAGGCTCTGCCTGTGAAGCACACTGTTGGCTCATAGATGGAGATGGGGACATCAGAGAGTCTCTTTGACAGGAGGAGCGAGGAAGGGCTTTTTTTCCCCACAGCCAAAAGGGAAAGATTAAGGAAATTCAGAGAATCCAAATGCAGTATGATATAGGAATGGCTCATGAGAAACACCCCAGGGCCTGCAATCTGGGACTGCAGTGGGCAAGTGCTTCAGCTTAAAAGTGTCATTTAATTCCTGTGATGGCCCAAGCCATTCCTATGCTTGATCAAGGCAGTGGACTGGAGGCAGGAATGCGTACCTGTGGCATTGCCTCATTTTCCCATTGGCAGGGCAGAGCACCAGTGCCCGCTGACCCCAGGCCCTTTACATCCCACTGGCTCTCTCAGCAGGGAAACCCTTGAGCAAACTTCCCTTCAGCCTGGTGGACTGTGAGCACTGAGACCTCACCTGCCCCCCGTGGCTGTGCAGCACTGTCCTGCCTTCCAGAAATGAGAATGCCACTCATCCCAGTGGCACAGGCAGACTGCCAGTGCCATCGCTGTCCCCTCTGGGTTTCTGGGGCCATGGGGCAAAATCCAGCCCCTGAACCCCACGGCTTGTTTGTTTGTTGTCTCTTAGCTTGCTCTCTGCAAATATTTGTATCCAGCTGAACCAGAAATAATTGCTCACAGCTCTGCCATGGGGGTTTGTGATGAGCCTGCGAGCGCCAGTGTGTGTGTGCCGAAGATAATCTGGGTGCTTTTGTGCTCAGTGGCTCTGTCATCTCTCACTGTATCGCTTTTGTTTCTGGGCTTTGTTTGTCTCCCACTCTCCCCTCAGTGCATGGTGCCTTTTCTGATACCTCTGAAAATAACTGACTTCATGTCTTGGTCATTCTTTTGTATTTGTTTCTGGAAAGTAGGAAGGCAGCATCTCTGCATGTGTCCCCCGGTGAGTGCTGCTCACACAGCGTGTGTCTTTATGGTTCAATTAAAAATGTTATGACATTTCCCCAGCAGACCCTGCCACCATCCTGACAAAGCATTTGCTACCTTGATAGCATTTTCCAGTTTGTGAGTGCAAGGTATTACACCAGCCCTTCCCTCTGGGACAGCGTGCTTTGGCTGCACTGCAATGACTCCAAAATGCAGAATGTTTCTGATGCTCTGAAATGGAGACAAAATGTAGCCCTAAGGATGCTGCTGAAGCATTTGTCCAAGACTGAGATTACCTGATCTTTGAAGTGGAATAAATACAATTAAATTAACCACAGATGTTCTCTTCTTCTCCCAACAGACTTCTGCCACCTCACCTGGGACACAGGGTTCTCCTTGGCTCTCCTGCTTCCCAGAGCAGCTTTGTCACCTGCAGGAAGGTTTCACACATGCCTATCGAAGAGGAGCACTGGCCATGTTGCATTGCCCAAAAGAAATATTCTTCTGTCCCTGTCCTGATAACTTTACCCAGCTTCTCTCCATCAGTTTTTTTACTCTTGTTTCTGACACTGTTTAGCCAGTGTTTGCTTTTTCCTCACCTTCTGTGCATTCAGTTTGTTATTTGCAGCCAGTCCTGAGCACGACAGTAACCTGGCAGCACTGGAATCATATTGTCCACTGGTAGTGTCAGAGGACAGCACAAATCAACCCTTATGGCTAAGGACAGGGCTATGGTTGAGACCTTATGCATGATGAGATTTACTAGAGGGGGATAAGGACGCACTGATGACAAGAGGTAGGAAAGGAGGTGGAAGGGAACCTGGCTCAGCTGCAGCTCCTCTCCACCAACATACTCTGAGTCTGCTGCATGGTGGCCCATGCTCAGGTACAGAAACCCTCCTGCTGTTCCCTTCTGGAGACAGGCAGTGAAACCTGGTGGTTCAGCGCCCGTCACAGCCCCGGTGAGTCAGCTGCAGAGCGGAAACCTTTGGTGTGGTTTGCTCTCACTATTGCTCAGCTCCATCCTCTCTGTTTGGGCTGTCAGTTCCTCTGCAGCCTCTCTTGCTCCTGGATTGGGAGCATGCTTCCTCAAGAGCGTCCCCTGTAACCGCTGCTTTATGCAGGGAAGCAGAGAGTGAGCAGGCTTTGCACAGAGACCGGGGATGTTGCATTTCTGTCCCCAGCAAGTCTGATTTTGAAGATGGAGGCCTGTGGCTGACTCCTTGCAATGGATGGGACTTTACCCACCGTCATTACTCAGTTATCTGTTCTACAAGAAGGTTGTTAAGATGCTGCTGTTGGGTTTGAAACCAGAAGCAGTTTTTCAGAAGCCTTATGAAGTTTTGGCTGTGTTTTTCTATTTCTTATCAGGACTCCAGTATATTGCCTATATTACCTTAAGGCTTACAGTGTCCCTCCCACCTGTGGAAGGTCTGAGGCACAGGGTGCAATCCAAATGGCTGTTTCCTAAAGCACTGCCTTCCTAAGAGCATGGAGAAATCTTAGGATGGGATGAGGTTGGTTGGTTTTACCCCTGGAGGAAATCAGCTGAAGCCTCCAGTGTGGAGAAGCAACTGCTGCCTGCCTCACCACCAAATATAACCTCTCACACTAAGCATAGGGAAATGTCTGTTCTGCATACTTGTTTAGCTCTGAACACAGACAAGCGTTGTCATCCTTTGATTTTTCATAGAAAAGGAGCCAGCTCTGTTGTCTCTCTCACTTTTCTGTGAGATGATTACTTTAACCATTCCCTCAGGTTGTGTCTGGGCTCCTTGCACATGTGGCAGCTCTGTCCACAGGTTGGCTCTGCTCTGGCCTCTCTTTATTCCCACCATGCTCCTTCTGACTGTCTCCTGCCTTTTTGCTTGGTGTGGATTTTGCAGGAAGCATTTCCTCAGAGCTCCTATTTCTGCCCCCTTTGACATGTGTCTGTGGTTTCCATGCTGGTCTGCTGTGATAGCGCTCTGCTCTCCCACCCAGCCTTGCAGCCCTGCTCCTTCATGTGCTGTGGATGCTGCCCTGTTCCAGCTGTGGGTTTCTATATTTGAGGAGGAATATTCTGGCAATCTCTTCTTTGAAATTTCTGATCCTATTATACCCTGAGTGAAGAATTCCCCTGTCCTTCAGAACAGAACATATAATTTTGGTGTCTTTGTGTTTTGTATAAAAGTTTCTTCACTAATTTCCTGCTCCTTTTGTTTCTCTTAAATCGAACATTTTTCAAAGTTTGATCTATGAATGCAATATCTTTAAAATCTATATGGCACAGTACAATAACCTGCTTACTTTTCTCCACTTTCAAGCAGACCTCCTGCCTCTAATTTAGATGTATTAAATAAAAAATGTGGCTTTTATTCATGTCACATTTCAGGCTCCCTTTGCCTCCTTGAAAAGATGAAGTTTTTGCTTGAGTCTTTTTCAACTGTCACAAGTATTTTGGGATGGCTGAGGTAGATTGGATTTTATAGCTCCTCTCTTCCACATTCCATACCTGCTTTTCCCACCTGTTGCTATGTTTTGTGTTTAGACCCTCACCTTTTGTCCCCTGCAGCATTGTGATCTCTAGAAAAGACTTTGCAATGTGGTTTGGACAAGTTGCTGATACAACGTAGGGAAAGATTTGCATGTTTCTCTCAGGTTGCAGCTGCTGAAGTAACAACAGCTGCTCTAAACCCAAACCACCTTTCAGCTGGAGCCTTCTGGCATTTGCAACCCCAGCCCCTTGCAGATGGGGCTGCAAATCACAGCCTCCTGCTCCAGCTCTGTTCACAGGGATCTGTGCTGAGCCTGGCCCTGCCCTGGGCTCCTGGGAGCGAATATTCGTGTGTGAGGGAATGGGGCCAGTGGCTGCAGGTGGCCCTCTGCCAACACCTTCAAAGCAGCCTCGGGAAAAGCTTCTTCTTCAAGGAAGAAGGACGTCTCCTTCAAGGAAGGTGCTGTCCAGGCCAGCTCCCTCTTTCCAGCCAGACATGTGGAGGGGGCTCTGGTGCTTATCCTCTGCTGCATGGCCAAGGCTGGTGACCACACATCTTCCCCTTGGGGACATTTGGCTTCACCAGTCCTGGAGTAAACCAGGGCCAAATCTGCTGCCAGAGGTCAGTGAGGGAATGAACCCTGCCACTGTGGAAACAGGAAATGGTAAGAGGCTAAACTTTTTTTAGAACTCTGTTGGCTGTTGAAAAAAGTGAAGAGTTATTTGTTGTTCTTATCTAACAGCGAGTCTTTGCTTCCTGTGTTATTGTAGGTAATGCAGAAGTCATCTTCCTTTGTGAACCTCATTTCTGCAAGATCTTTTCTCAAATCAGTTTCCCTTTCACACACCATTATGTAAAAGGTTCTCTGGTCACCTCTGATTCTGAAGTTGTTTCTTGGGAAAGAATAGATGCCAGAAATGTGGGCTGAGGAGGGCCAGGGATAACCCTTTTGGAGCTGTGGGGCTTGGGGATTTGCAGTTGGTGTCTTGTCTGTGCACAAACAGATGGAAGGATAAAGCTCCAGAGGGCAGAGAGGACAGTTCTGTGAACAGTCTCATGTGCATTGATGAGCATGTGGAGGGGCAGAGCCTGGGCTGGGGCCAGCACATGTCAGGGTTCTGGCATCCAGGGCATGGGTGTGGTGCACCCAGATGGACAGACCACCCCTGCAGTGGGGTCTGCTGGCTTTGCAGGGGGAAGGACACCCTGAAAGATACCCCTGGAGACTGCAGTAAGCAGGTTTGGTCTGAGCTTTTATCTCATTAAGTGTTAAGAAGCATGTATTTGATCATCTTCTCTGGCATGGTGAAATTCTAAGCATAGATTTGGTGGCACTTAGAATTCTTAGAAAATGTGATGAAGGATGCAGGACAGGGGAGGGCTGTGTTCCCTGTGCTCTGAGCTGGGCAGGCTGCAAGAGCAGATCTGCTGCCCCTCTCCCTTAATCAGAAAGTTCTCTGCTTAACTGCCTTGGGAGGGAAAGCCTTGTCCCTGGGGACCCTGCACCCACACAGACATCCTGGGAATACTGGTGGGAAGCCTCTGCTTGCTGAACACTGCATGCTTTGACATTTCCTGCAGCACATGGATCCGCATCACTGCTCTCCTCCCTCCACCTTTTGGACTCACAAGCCACCTCCCTGGCTGGAGATAAATCATCCTTCGAATGGCAGCCCCCAAATCTGGGTGAACTGCTGAGCAGGTCTTAAAGGCACCACAGCCATGGGGGGATGGCTTCTGAGCTGGCCATGACAGTGCTCACAGCTGGGCCTGAGCCTGGAGAGTCACTGCTTCCCACCAGAGAGGGCTTTGGCCTATGTCACAGACAGAAATTGTGTCAGTGATTCTGCTCATGCCTAGATGGAAACGGGACTTTCTGAGGTTGAGATGGGCCCAGAGAAAGCAGTGGAGCCAGTCTGGCAGGGAAAGCATGAGCAAGAGGCTGCATGGGGCAGGGGAGGCATTGCTGAGGAAACTGCAGCTCCAGAAATGCTTCAGAAAGCCATGATCACAGCCAGGCAGGCATAAAAATAACATGTGGAAAGGTTATGTAGCATGGAGAAAGGATCAAGTCACAAGCAATTCAGAATCTAATGGTGAGTAAGTAAAGGAAGAACCCAAGTGTTGCAGATTTGAGAAAGGCACCTTGCAAGACAATGTGGGCATGGGGGCTGAAGTGTTCCTCGTTAGAAGAAGTGGGAAATATGGGAAAGAGGAGAGGGCTGCTGTAATACCTATAGGGACAAAATGTTAAATGCCTGGAAGACAAAATTGTCATGGCATTAAAAATAAAATATATCAAGAAAGCATGGGCCAAGCAGGCAGAACTAAAAAACTTGTGAAAGAAAATAGGTACAGCAACCATGAAGAAATATGATCCTACACATCCAAATGATGGTAGAGGAGTAGGGTTATTGTTAGCACTATGAAAAATCAAGGTGACAGTAACTGGGGTCAGTCTTGCAGAAAGCAGTGGGTGAGACAGAGACTGTTTTAAGACAGGCTGAAGTTCCTCTGGTGCACCACTTGTGCTTCAGTTACTGGAAAGGGAAGCCGGGTAGGAAATGAGCAGGGAATGGAAAATGTTTGCCATTTTCCTCAACTTTAGAAAGATCCCTCTTAGCTTTGCAAGGAGGAATAGCAGTGAAATTACAGTGAAAGCAGCAATCACTGGGAGGTGCAGGGTGGGAGGTTTCTGTATTCCTCATCAAGCTGGGAAGGAGGCGACTTTTAAGTCAGTGCCAAAGAGGAGACTGCTTTTGTTTGATTTTCCACATTGCATTTAAACCTTCTGATACCAGGTGGTCCCTCCTCTGTCTGAGGAGTTGCATCCACTCTGTGTCAAACCTGCCAAGGGGGACTCAGGGCATGTCCCCTCCCTGCCACAGATCCGGCAGAGCTGAGCTGGAGCTGCAGGTGAAGGGTTGGAGCTTCAAAGCCAGGAGTGCAGCTGCTTTGCAGGCATGGCCAGCTGCAGACAGGTAGCTGTGCTGTACAGCAGGGCAGGTGGGCAGCACCCAGGCTGTGCTTTGAACACAGCCCTCTATTCCAGTGGTCAGTCAAGGCTGTGGGTTGGAGACCTTTTTGTGTCAGGCACTTTGAACAGGCACCCACACCAGCCACGAGTAGGGCAGGAAAGTCGTACTTGAGTTCCATGAGTATTCTGCACAAAAGCAGCGAGGTGTTAAGGGCAACCAGCTAAGGTGCTCTGTGTGGATGCTTGGGAGGCACCTCCACACCCTCACTTCAACACTTCTAAAGCAAACCTGAGCAAACGGCATGGGCAGGATGCCTTTAGGAGGATGGAGGGCTGCCTCACAAATGCTTTGCTTGTGACTGTATTTTTGCAGTTAAATGTACCAGAGTCACTACAAATCACTGTCTGAAATCCCTGTACATATGTCATCAACCGGTGACATCTTTATTTGCCCTGACTCCTTATTTATCTGAAATCTCAAGGTCAGAGAGAATCCTGTATGTGTTTTCCTTCAGCAGTATAAACATCACTTCTCTCTTGCCTCAGCTGCATGCTTTCCAGTGGGCTGTGGGTCCCCAGGGTAATTCTGGTGCTTTTAGGGATACTGTGCTTTACCACAAGGGCTCTGGTGCTAGTGGGCATCCTGCAGAGCAGGGTTTGCCATCAGCAGCTTTCCACAGCACTCCCCTGCAGCCAGTGCCAGAGCTCTCCACTGACCCTTGCACCCTGTACCAAGCATGGGGAGTGGTCCCTCCCGGTGGCAAGAAGCACAAAGAATGTGGGAGGACTGAGGCACAGGTAGCCTGGCCATCAGAGCCTGCACTTTGCAGGACAGTGGGAAGAGGGAAGGGGTTTTTTTTATTCTGGCCCACAGATGTAACCAGTATAACCTAGAGTTCAAATATTTTATTTTGGTTCCTTTAACAAGTTAAGCTGCTGATGTTTCAGAAGGAAGTCCTGCACCAAATGCATAGCATTAGTGGAGCCACACTTCTGACAGGGGGGTTAAAAATCTGTCTGGATGTTCGGCTTCTTTATTTTGTTTTTGCACCTTCTCTTTCCCAATTTTTTATGAGAAACCAGCAGTCACCTCGTAACCAGTGCTGCTGGGTGAGTCCACCGGAAGCATGGTAAAGGACAGCAATTTCTCTAAAAAAGCATGCATGCTGTGAATGTTAAAGAGAGAAAACTTTAATTATCCTCGTCATACAAGTGGCAGTGCTGGGTGGTTTTCTGGGAGCAGTGGGCAGGAGGGGCAGTGCTGGCAGCAGAGAGGAGCCTGTTCTTGCTGGTGTGGGAGAACAGCAGGGCCGGGCTGCTCCTGCGGCCGTGCAAGACCCAAACTGGTTGGTGCTGGTGCAGCATCGAAATGCTGTTGAGGCAAACGTGATATTCCATCTGCTTCTGGGAAGAGGCTGGAAAGGAGCAGCCACTGGCTCAGGGGATGCTGCTGCCTTGTGGAAATCCACTGCCGTGTCTCTTGCGTTCCTGGATGGCACCATGCGGGCAGTGAACGCTGCGGGGGCCGTGGGTGTTGGTGGGCCTGGGTCTCGCTCCTGTGACAGGAAGCAAGCAGGACTGTGGCCGCATGGAGTGGGTCAGACACACAGGAGTCATGTGGTGGCGAGTCACTGGAGCAATGACAGACTTTTCCCCTGAGACTATTTTGGAAATCATCCCCAAAAAAGTGCATCTTGATTTTAAATTATAGTAACAGACTGACAAGCTTTCCTGACAACCTCCACGCTATGCTTCTAGCAGAAGAAATTCTAGATATTTTATTACATCATGGAGCTGTGAGGCTCAGGGTGAGCATGGTCCCAGTCCCCAGCTTGTCACATCAGGGCTCATTTGGAGTGAATTCTGCTGTGATGCTACAAATGCAACCAAGTATCACAAGCATTGTCATTCCTGGAAAGTGCCTTTTCAGGCACTGCTGAAGTAGGTGCTGTGTGAGCTCTTTTTAGTCCTATTTTGGACATAGATTAAAAAGTCAGCACACCAGATAGCTGCATCCTGTTGGATACCTTGCCTTCCCTATTGTCTTTTCTCAAAAATGGATTCAAAGCATGGGCACAGTACATGCTGTAATCGGCATTTCTAGCACTTTTCAGGAAACCAATATCAAGACTGAATGTGAATTAATTTTATTTGTTGGTCTTTAAATCCCCTGAATAGCAAGCTCCAGAATCAGAAGGAAGTATACTTTAATTTCCAATGAACTGTCACAAAATGAGAAACCAAATACCTTTCACTACCCCAAACAGTTCTCTAGAAATCTTAAGAATGCAGAACCTGCACATTGCTGTATTGAGCAAGATCTTGCCGGGACTGTGGTGCAGCTTCTCGCCCACAGGAGTGTGGATCAACAGTGTAAGGGCTTTAAAATCTGTCCCTGGACTTCCACATTTGTGACTTGAAAATCCAGTTATTTAGTTTGCAGACGGGTTCAAGATCTGAAGGTGTAAAGTGTGTTAAGGATGCAGGTACACGTATGATGATAAAACTACCCAGGAGAACCAAGGAGAAATTGCAAAATTTAATGTGAGTGACACATGGCAAAAATATCCTGCTGCCTCCCTGGCAGGGATGGTGGAAAGCCATACCCTTTCCAGCACAGCATTGCTCAGTGTCAGGTAGCTGATTACTTCAGGAAGAAATGTTATACTTCCATCAATTGAAAGCACAGCTCTGGATTTAAAGGAAGGAAGGGGTCATAGGGTAACTAGAGTTTGTAGAAGCAGGCAGGAACAGCATATATTTGGACATCAGTTGGCTTATTGTGAGTTCACTAAGGAAAGTAAGCAATAATTTGTTAAATTCCATCTAATACATCCTTTAATTTCAGCTCTGCTGTAGCAAGTCAGACAACTCAATCAGATGAGAACACCCTGCAGAAGTGTGGATGGAACCTGTGCAAGGCCCCTCATCGCTGTCTCTCTTTGCCCTGGACTGGCAGGGCCTGGCACAGGTGGAGGAGAGGAGACGGCACAGCCCAAACTCTCTGGCCCAACCCAAAGCACTCCCTGCACACACTGGGATCACATGGTGGGTACAAAAACACTGCATGGTCCAGATGACATTGAAAATGTCACTCGGCCTTCTGCCGAGGCCACCTTTCTCTGTTCAGTGTGTGCTGAGTTTTGATGCATCTTTAAAGGTTTCTTCGACTTACTGGGTTGAGTTCAGCTCAGCTAAGTTCCTGACTCTTGAACTCCACACAAACATACACCAGATAGGGTATCATGTTGGGAGTCTGGACATGCTGTTTCTTAATTCTGGGCTGGGCCAGAACATCTCTGTGTGAGATGTTGCATCTGTCCAGGACTCTGAGGAGTCAGATGTCCTGATGAGAACTACTTTAAAATATTTTCTTGAATTTATGTTTCCAAATAACTGACGTTTTGCTGGTGTTTTGGGTGGGTTTTTTTCCTAACAAATGTAAGAAAAATATTTTTATTAAATCCCATCAATAAAAGCACTTTGAATTGAGTGGTTTTCACATTGGAGCTTTTTGGTTTTCATTAAAATGCTGTTACCACTAATGGCAGGTGCTGACCAGAGTGGCTGAAGTGTTTCTTCGGGGTCTGACTCTGGACTGCCTTGTAATGAAATGGTTTATTGTGCACAGTCTAATTACTATAGACTGACAATCAAACAGGATGACTCAGCCAGCCCCAGACCAAGCTCATTTGATTTTTGAGCCATGTGGATTGTTTGCATTTCACAGGGGACAAAATTATAATATTCCTATAAAAGGAGCTTCTGGCTCAGAATATTCCTCTGAACAACAAAAGAAAGACCCTGCACAACTCCAGGGCACTGTGACCGTGCCAGATGTGCTTTTATCTTTGACCTGTGATGGTTTGCAGTAGAGAGAGGAGAGGAGAGGAGACGGGTTTGGTGTGTTACTGTTTCAGGGCTGTGCAATTCACTTCCATAGGGAAGGCTGTTGCCTCCCCAGTCACCCCCTTTCCTGCTGCCTCCCCCCAAAAAAAATTAAAGTGCCAAAACACAAACCCAAACACTTCAAAGACCCAGACAGTGATAAACCAGAAAAATCTCTTGACTTAAATACAAAGTCAGGCAGATTCGGGCTGGTTTTGCAGGGAGATAATCTGAAGATATCTGATGTCTGGATTACTACAAAGAGAGCAAAGTTTTGGGATTGTCTTCAACCAAAGTCTGACTGGGGGCTGCTGATGGTTGAGTCTTGGCTGTGACAGCTGCACTCTGCATCTGCAGAGGGAAGGGCAGCTCTTCTGCAGGCAGGAAATCTTTCAAGGATGGGCACTGGCCTCTGCTGACCCCAGGAATGAATGCTGACCATGGAGTGGCTGCAAGCAACTGCACTCTTCCTGCCAGCCTGGAAAAACAAGCGTCCAGGAGAAAGAAACAAGACTCTGCCTGAGGGTTCCTCTTGCCCAAGAGCCTGGGCTGGGGAACTCTGCTCTTGTCCAAGGAAATTTCTCTTGCTCATCTCTTGACCTCTCAGACTGTTGGCTACACTCCAAGGAAGACATCCTCCTCCTCCTCCGAAGCACCGATGGGGTTGCAGCAGCCTTACCTCCAGGAAATGAGTTTGTGAAAAATTACCGGTACTCCCCATCCCTTTCTGCTTGTAACAGCTTCACCCAGGAAATCCCAATGGCCTGCTGCAGCTGCCTTAGTAGGTTATGGCTCACAGGGTACTTTCTTCCAGAATTAGGACATTTCCTTAGATGTTCAAGCAGTAATTTAAAGATGTTTCAGTTACATTTTGAATTTAACCAATCTACAAATTGGTCTTTGGAGGACAGCAGGTTCTGTGGCAATAACAAGGGCCTCAAGCTTCCCCCCTGCTGAGGCTGTATAACCTCGGTGATCTGCAGAAAAGGATTTCCTTATTTTCTTTGTAAAAAGGCTAACTTACACCTCTTTTTTTTTTTTTTTTCCTAACCACTATCACGATAATGTGCATGGGTGAGAGGAAAAACATTGCTTGTAATCTGATTCTGCTAAGCTTAATATATGAGTATTCTTAACATACAAGTATATGAGTTCTTACCTAAATAACTCTCAGTGCCATTTTCTTCCCCACTTTATACTGTCAAAGAGCTGAAGACATCAGCAATGTACATAATCATGGATGCTGGTTGCAGGAATCATTCTAGGTCTTCATTGTTCAGACTCGAATTTCTCTACTGTCTGAAGAAAACAAAGAAACTTCTACCTGTGCAGTTTATTTTTAGCTTGGCTGGAACATAACAGCAAAGGGAGTGGTGTGATTTTTCTCATTGGCATGTTGCTGTGCATCATGATCTGGCTTCAGAGCAACTTCCTCCGGTGCCAGCCTGGGAGGAGGTGGGAGGTGAGTGGGGCTGAGTTACCTGTGTCTGTGCATATGCTGTTCTGCCCCACTGCTGTAAAATAATAATCACAGCCCAGGTTGGTTATAAAACAGGCAATGTTTTATAACACATGGGGTTGTGCTGCACCCAGGGCACGGCGTGGGGCCCCAGAGGCACAGGAGCAATGTGGTCAGTCCCCATGACCAAAAACCACATCTGAGAAAGCCCCAGCTGCCATGACCTGCCACAATGGGTTTCGCTCATACTGCTGGGTAGGGGCCGGATTGTACAAAGAATCCAACCCCCTGCCAGGCCCGGATTGTGCAAAGAATCCAGCCCCCTGCCAGGGCCGGGTAAATGCAGGGCCTGGGCAGAGCGAAGAGTGACTGCTGTGGTTCATACGTGCTGTGTACTTAACCTCGCACCTTTCCCCCGTGCTCTGACCCCGCTGCTGTGCACAGAGACAAACCTGGGCTGTTCTGACAGGGAGATGAGCACAGGGGCATCGTCCCAGCTCAGGGTCTGGTCCCCTCTCCCTCCTCTGAGAGATGAAGGGAGGATTAGCTGCTGTGCCATCCTAAACTCTGTGCTTGTGCAGGTAGAACTGGAGAAGAAACCATGGCCCATGGGCTGCTGGGATTTGTGCTGACCCATTCATTTGCAGGCAGGATCCTAGCTCAGAGTGAGATATTGCTCTCTTCCATGGGAGGCAACTCAGTGACACAGAATTTTCCAGTCCAAAAGATGAGATCTGCCTGTTTTAGTTTGGGCTGTGTGTAGACTTGTATTTGTAACGTCTGCAACTGCGATCTGAGACAATTGAACCTGCCTAATTGTTGCTGTGTGTATATGCTGCATGTGTGCCAGCATGGATTATACACCCTCCCTTCTCCTTGCTCCTGCTGCCTGGGGTCTGCTGTTTCTGCCACAGTTAAATGTGTCATAGTTTTATTGAATAGCAACGTCCCAACCAAACACAGGCATAATGAATCACAGGCTCTGGTAGACTTGCTCAGACCCAGGAGACCACAGCAGGCCAAGGGATGAAACACCGTGGTCTAACTCTTGTTTTTCTTCACTTTTGTCTGGAAAGTGCACCCATGGGAATTCAGAAAACAATACCCATCCTGCCTGTTCAAGAATCCAAGGATCCTAAATGGGCCAGGACAAAAAGCGTGTGGGGGGGGCAAAAGGGCTAAGTGGCATCGTGCTCCTCTCTGCTCAACACCCCTCTCTGAGGAGGGGTCTGGCTGCTGCTGCTGCCTGGGGAGCCTGGCCAGAGGCTGGATGGGTGATGGGTTTATCAAAAATCCTTGGTCAGTGCAGAGTGTGGCAGGCTGAACATGAGCCTCTAACAACATTCCCACTATGAGAAGAATAAATGAAATGGAGAATACAGACAGAAATGCACTTGTACACACCATGCAACTCTTTGCCTCTGCTCAGGGCAGGGCAGGGTTCAGGACAGATGTCAAAAGATAAAGCCTGACTGGGAAGGAACCAGAGATGGGCAGCAAGGAAGACTGAAGGACTTGAAAACATGACTTGTGAGGGCAGAGAGTGAACTGGCATTGGTTAATCCAGAGGAAGGAGGACTAGGGAGACGAGTTAAGCCTTTAAGTATATAAAAGACTACCACAGAGTAAGACAGTAAATTGGTCTCCCACTGGGGATAGGGGAAAATTACAATAATATTTTTGAAAAGGCATTGAGAGAAACTTTCCAACTGCAGGATAAATAAGGACTGGAAAAGATACATGTTGGCATATCTCCACCAATAGATGTTTTTAAGACCAGGTTAGACAAACCTCTGTCAAGAATGCAGCTTTTGGCAACAAGGAAGGACAATGTAGGGTGTTAAGATTATTATCAGTATTTTTTGTTAGCTGGTTTCACTGGGCAAAAGCCAGAAGCTTCTGGAGAAAACTTCTGCCACTGCACAGGGTGAAGGTATTAATGCAAATTCCAAGCATGGTGGGACTTCCTGCAACTGCTCTGCCCAGCATGTGCGGTTTCCCTGCAGTTCAAGGACAGTCAGGTCAGGCAATCGAGGAGGTGGCAGCTTTTTCTCATAAAGCTATTACAGCTTTAAGCAAAGAGCTAAGGAATTGAAGATGTGACAAAATATTTTTTCATGTAAAAGCCACTCAAATGCACCTTTATAGGCCTCTTGGTAAAGAAATGAGTCTTTGAGGAAGATTCCTTTTAAAAGCCCCATAAAAGCATTATCTGTTGTTCCTGAATTTCTAATATTAGCAGGCAGAGAGCATAAATATTAATCACTTCATTGAGCAGCTGACTGCTGGTCTGTGATGTTTCTAGCCCTGCACAGGTAAGTGTGCCCCTTCCCCACTGATTCAGTCATGACTAGAAGTCACACACATACAGCCCAGAAAATCAATAGTGCTGGGACATGCAGCAGCAGCTGCCCATGCTGGGGGTGGTACAGGAATCCCTGAACTGGCCTGAGAAGTGGCTGGGACAGGACAAGAGCATGCTTGGACAACAGCCACCTTCATATGCTATTCTTCTGACTCTGCCCATCTCTTTAGAGTGACAAATCAAGAGGGGTGACTATGACTCCCAGCACTTTCCCCTGAACTGCTTGTTCTGCATCATAGGAAAAAATGACTTGGACGAAGATGCTGATGCCAGCTTTGTTCTCCAGAAAGAAGCTCTGCTGGAAGGTAGGAATCATGAGGCGGAAGAAGCCAGCACAGCTCAGCACAGCCCTCTGGAATTTGGATGCTCTCCCTCACTCCCCCTGTGGTCTCCTGTGCTGCTTGCCTGGGGGCATGGCAAGGTGAATGGGTGAGGTTCACCCCCCAGAGGCTCCTGGGCTCCAGCACACTGCTTTCGGTTATCTGCAGATTTTGTAGGAGTTTCCAAAGGTAGGGGAAGGGTTTTCTCCATCCCCTCTGGTCCCTGTTCAGGTACCATCATGGTCTGAAACCTCATTACAGCAAGAAGGGAGGGATGAATTGTGTGTGTGTCTGTTGGGGGAGTGTTACAGTGGTTTGGGGATTTCTGTACCATCCAGGCAGGTGAAATTTTTAAATTATGCTTCTTTCTGCAAGCAGAGCAGCACAAGGGGAATCTGAGATGGAGCCAAGGACCAGTGACAAGGGAACTTCTGCAAGAGGGGAGTGGGTAGAGGAAAGAAGCAGAAAGAAAGCCCGTGTGTTTCCAAACTGGAGCCCTGAAGGGGAGGACAGGAAGCTTTTGTGCAGCTCCCTGCACTGACAGCAGGTACCTGCCTCCACACAGTCTAAGTGCAAAAGAACTGCAAAGATGCTCAGTGAAGGATCTCAGCCCAGGCTAAGACCTTTCTGAGCAAACACCCACATAAACATACCCCAATTAGTGGTAAATGTGGGCTGGCCAGCTGCCCATCTCACTTATGTCCCTTCTCAAAAGAGCCACAGGAACTCATCTACCTTCAGGGTCAACACATATGTAAGGTTTAACCAGCTTTAGAAGGCCAGGAAGTGCCCTAAACCACTTTTCCTATGCAGGAAAGCATCTGCCTGCTGCGAACCCCCAGCTCCAGTGCTCATGCTCCGGAGTAGCGCTCTCAGTCAAGGGTCCTGAAGAGCACGGGGTGTGTAAACCCACCCTGGATCCAAGCACTGTGCCTTGTCCAGACAGCCAGGCTCTGCCTCCCTGATTCTCCCAGGCAGTGCCTCAAACTGCTTGCAGGGAGCATCCTATCCATCCCCTCTGCAGCCAGGGAGAGGCACCAGGAGACAGCTGCATCACACATGAAATCCATAATCCTCCCCCCCCATCAGCTCTTCCCCTGTGCCTGGCTCAGACTGGTACCAGCCAGAACGGGAGTACCTGGGGAGAGCACGGGGTTGCAATGTGAACCTGAATGCTGCAACAGCACTGTGGGCTGTTTATTTTCTGAGGGTTTATTCCGTAATACTTTATGTATCTTTGCAGATGCTTCATGTTCTCTGATGTTGGAACGCCTTTGTGAAGACCTTGCTCTGTCCAGTGGGATCAGAGATGTACATTGTGCGAGAGAACATCATCTGCAGCCAAGGTAGGAGAAATGCACAGAGAGATGCTGATTTTGGACACAAACTTGTACGATATAACCCTACACCAGATGCTGACTCCTTTCAAGTTGGAAAAACATGGATGAACCCCAGAACAGTTTGCTTGCTCTTTCCAGTTAAGCCTTGGAAGCACAGCAGCCAGGATAGGTACACTGTACTGTGTCTTGCAGCCCTGATGGGGACCAGCACTGGTTTAAGCAGGACCTTTCTTTTGGTTTGCTTGGCAGGGCTCAGAGTTCGAGCTTTTATGATCACAATAATCAGATTACCTTGCCTGGACCCTGAGTATGTAGTACCTAGTACCCATAGTACATAGCTTGGCAAAATGTATTGCACGCACAGATCCCTGCTTGTTCTTTTATGTTTGCCAAAGAGGCCAGAAGTAGTTACGGCTGGAGCCGGTTTCAGGCAGACAGTAGCCATGTGCCCCATTTTCCACGCTGTGGGCATCCCTGCGGCTGCAGGGTGGGCCCTGAGGGAGCCGTGGTCCGAGGGCTCTCCCTGGGCAGCACTCAAATAGGTGCTGGGGGAAGCTGCCTGCGGCCCGCTAATGAAGTATTGATGTATCTGCAGTGTGTATTCAAAATGAGCCCTAAAGGGATGGAGTTAGATGGCAGCCGTGCCAGCGCTGGCCTCTGCCCGTGTCTGTTGCGGGGTACGATCGCGTTTTGTGCCTTTGCACACAGAGCTGCCGAGGCAGGCGGGCAGAGCGGGCGCCGGGGCTCCCACCCGAGGCTGCTGCAGGGCGTGGGGCACTTTGTCCCGGCCGGGTGCGGCACCGAGCGAGCCCCCTCGGCCGGCGCTGGCTCCGCAGCCCGCTGTCCCCCGCCGCTGCCCGGGCCGAGGGGGCTCCCGGCCTGTGCTGGGGGCGGCTCGGGGGCTGCCGCTCCCGGGCAGCCGCTCCTCCTCCCCGCCGCAGCGGCGCGCGGGGCGGGGGGGGAGGG
>VZTX01025378.1:467235-547438 GCA_013400915.1 Pardalotus punctatus
CAGGTGCCGCGGGAGGGCGGGAAGGGCCGCGCCCCGCCCGGCCCGGCCCTGCCAACCTCGGGGGTCCCGGCTCCGGCGTGAGGCGGCCCCCGGCTACGGGTGGGCTGCGCTGGGCAGCGGGGGGCGGGCGAGCGCCAGCTCCGCTGCGGCGTAACTTTTGTTAATTCTTATTATTTATGTTTATAACCCCATCAATATAAACTTCTAAGAGCGGCAGATGTGTATGGCCGCGGCTGCTCGCGCTGCCTGTCCCCCCTGCTCCTACTCCTCTCCCGCTCGGCGAGGCTTTGGCAGCTCAGAAGTCGATGGTGGCTGCGGAGCGCGCCCGGTGCCGGCACCGAGGGAGAGAGGATGGGCGGGGGATGAGGCAGACCCCGGCCCCTGCCTCCCCTCCGGTTTGTGCTCACCCTCGTCCGAAACGGACAGATCCCTGCTGGCCTGCGATCCCGCAGGGACTCGCGAGTCGTAGCGAGGGATTTACTCTGTGAGCAATTTCAGAAGTGCCTACATTCGTCTCTAATAGCACACAGCAGGTCAGGCTGCAGAGAGAATAAATAATGTGTAGCGTGGTTTTTGTGCTGCCTTGCGCTACTCTTTCAGGACAAATCTCCGTTCCTGCATTTATGCGCCCCCAGTAAATCAGAGCAGTGGGCAAGGACCGGGGATGAAGGAGGGGAAACTGCTGCTGCTCTATGCTGTTTCCATATCTGCTTGCTGCAACTGGATCTAATCACTGACAGTGTCAAAACAGAAATATCTGAGAGGGAAAAGGTGCCATGGCAGAGCAGCTGGATGTAGCAGGAGATTTTCTTGGCTGTGAGGGAGTGAGAAACCAGAGCTGCCTATTAATGTGTGAGGAATGAGTGTAACTCTCTCTGTGTGACTCCTCCTTTAGTGGCACACTCAGAGGACTGCGCTTCCCTAAACACTGGCAGCTAACCTGGAATAATTTTTCTGAGTTGGGATAACTTTAAATAGATGGTAGCACTGTGATGCAAGGCTGCATCGTCCTCCTGCTCTCAGAGGGGAATCAGTGGAAGGAGACCCCAGCATAATGGGGCAGGTGTACATAAGTGGTGTTACTGAGGGGGAAAGGGACTGCTTTCTGTCCTCAGCTTTTGCTGCAGAAAATGAGTATTCTACTGACATTGGCTGTGCATCTTGGAAAGCTGTCCTCATCTGCTGGCATCCAGGACAAAATAAGGTAACAAACGTGCATCCCTTGTGTTTCATCACAGTGCCCTGGGTTACTGTGTCAGAGAAGGTTTAGGTAGAGCTTTAAATAACTGAGGAGCTCATATAGATATGAGTGATTCTAAATCTTCCCCAGGGGGAAGAATATTACCAGGAAAAATCTTCCCCAACAGGCCCCTGGGACAGAGGCCAAGAGTGTCTAATGAGGCAGACTTTTCCTGTTAGCTGCAGTTCTTGATGTGGGAGGGTGAGGGCTTGGAGTCAGGCGATGTGGGGATCTCAGCGGGCAGGCAGCCCATCTCCAGGTCTGCTCTGCTCCGGGCAGTTGATTGCCTTGCCTGGGCATAAGCTTTGGAGGTGATGCAGCTGCTGAGTTGAGACAAATAATCTGTTTTCTTCTGGTTTAGCAAATAAATTGGTTTGGTGATGGTGCTGCAGGAATGAGCAGCTCCATAGTGCCAAGGTGTGTGTGCTCTGTCAGTTTGGGGACAGGACAGCCATTTGAGGCTGCAGCTTGGCTCCAGATAAATCTATTCACTGATTTTCTTTCCTCATTTAATAGTTGCTTCTCTTAGCTAAGCAAAATACAGTGGAAGGAGCTCTGTTTTGTAGGGTTAGTGGGAACGTTATGGTGTCCTCTGCCAAAATGTGTGCCTCTGGCAAAAGTGGTGCATGGCCTGAAAATGGAGATGGACATATTAGTGAGTTGCCACATTATCACTGGAGCTGCGGTGCTCAGCTGGGCACGTATGTGTCTCCTGCTGACAGCAAATCTGAGGTTAGGTTTCAGGAAAAAGGAATATGGGATGATCTCTACTTAATTCTTGGACACAAAAATATTTGTTGATGTGGCTTTGAGCAGGCTGCTTGCTCTGGTGGCTGCAGTTTGTGTGCTCTGTAACTTGGTTAAAACCAAGGAGTGGAGATGCAGGTGTATCATTGTTCACAGAGACCTAGTTTTCTTGAGACAAAATAGGTGAGTACTTAAACCTTGGTTTGCAGTGGCACAGTGGACCTTGGTGGCACAATCATCTCCTGCAGGAGCTGGGAATGCATGGAAATAATTAGAGGTGCCAGTATGAGGTGGGTAGGGGTGGCTTAATGAAGGGCAAAGTAGCTGCAGCCAGTAATGTGCTGTATCTTAACTCTGTCCTTGAGACAGTGGTGCAAGAGAATCTGCTGCAGGAGCAGATTACTGTATATTCAGAGGCTTATGTCCCTGTGGCCTCTGTTGGAGGACAGGCGGGCGCTGAAGGGCAGCCCTGTGCCAAGGGGATGTGTCCCTGACATCGCCCACACAGGCGCCTTAACCACAGCTCTTGGGCAGCACAGTCTCACCCAGCTCCTGTCCTGCTCCAGGCTGGAGGAATCTGGAGATGGTAATGGATCAGCTTGTGTTGCCCTTTGGTCTTAGGCTGACTGATGTGGAGAAATTTTAACACAAGTTCTTCAGCCACCAGTGCTTCTCCTCACGCCCTTGATCTGTTGCATTGGCAGTTTTTGGAAGGGCAGAAATGAGGCTGCAGAGTCATGGTCCGTCCTCATCCCTTTCCACAGGAGAGACTCAGTGGCATGCACAGCCGCCGGTGAAAATGTAGTTTTCCTGTTCTCTACTCAACATTCATAAAGATCACTGTAAAGGGTCTGACAGAATTGTTTTGATGACTTTTTAATAAAATATCTAGACCTTTTCCATAGCCTTCAGATTTTGGTAGAGTGATGTAAATCACAATTCTGCACAGGATTAGCAATCAGAGATTGTTATGCGTCAATCTGATACTGTGTCTTAACCATAGCCCTTCTTAGAATGCTGACCTACATCTTACAGCTTTCACTATAACTGCTCCACCAAGGACGGCCTTTGCTTTGGAGTGTAAGGTGGCCCATCTGCTGGACATGTTTGTGTTTGAAGAACACTCCTGGTGGCTTCAGATATGCTTGAAGTCTGTGCTGCTTGACTGGGTAACTTTTCAATGAAGTGTGAAATATAAGTAGTCCCTCTGAATGTTCTTTCAATTATAATTGTGCTGATCAAAAAACTAGAAGATGAAATGAGATGCTTTCTGTATGAAATGCTCTTAGATGTCAAGCCAGCAGGGATCATTGTTATCAGATCCTCTAATCACTTGTGTGATTAAAAACCTCAGAAGAACTTATATGTTTGAGCCATTTGCTTTTAGGTAAAAACGAAGGTTTATTGCCTTTCTGAAATGTGTGCTGCCTCTCACCCTTTAGTGAGATGTGCACCCAAAGCTTCTCTAAAATCCCTTCCTGTGGGTCACTGATGGCATTGAATGTGAAGGCATATCTGCTTATTCCACTTGTAGATGAGTTTTCCTGCTGATTCCCAGAGTGACAAGGTGAACAATGATAAAAAGGAGAGTCCAGAACCAGGTCTGCAAAGCAGTGACTTGGCTGATTTAAGGCAGCACTCACGCTCATTTCTACCTGTCCCTATGATTTCAGCTCTGCAGGATAGATACCTTGGTTTGAAGGATGCTGGGAAGCAATGAGAAATGCATGTACTGGTGTGCATGTGCTTCCCAGCATGTACCAGTAGCATGGGCTGTGGTAAAGGTCCTTTCAAGTGGAGTGTGTGTACAGCAGCAAGCTCACCTGCAGATCTTGGGGATGGAACATAATAAACACCCAATTATGAGTGTCCCGGAGCTCTTCTGTGAAACCAGAACAGAGGTGGTCTGTCCTGTAGTTTTTTGTCTCAGCAGGTTCCAAGTGGTGCCTTTGCCTGTCTTGGGTTTACTGATCCCTCTGCAGCATTTGGAAGCTGCCTGCAGTGCTTGGCTCAGGATGTCTCTGAAATTAAGAGCTCTGCCACCAAGTCATCGGATGGTCTTAAATGTTTGCTTGTGGTTTGTTGCTTACAAGTTCCCACAACCTCCGTTCTCAAACCGAGGTTGGTGTAGAAAGCTGCAACACAGCATCTTGATGTTTCTTTTTCTATAAATAGCTAAAATAAAAGATCGGTTTGCGAGATCTTCATTTAAAATGGAAACATTGCACATAATATGCCCCCTTCTAACAACAGGATGCTGAAGTGCAGGGAGGCCTCTGCTTTTGTACCTTGTCTCCTGTGCCCCAGACTCCTTTGCCGGGGAATGGAGTGTCTGTACAGGCAGAAGAGAGCTCTGTGCCAGACTGTGCTAGCGTTTCTCTGTGCTCCTGATGTGTGTTAGGGAAAATGAGCTGAGCAAAGCTGCCCCTGGTACCTTGGTGCTGCTGAGGAAGTGGAGAACCTAAATGTACCCAGCACAGGATGCCAGTCTGTCTGGCTGTACATCCCACACTGATCCCTGGTCACTGGTGGGTCTGTTTGTCACAGAGCCCAGCTTGTGCCTGGAGCTCCCAGCGCTGATGGAAACTGGAAACAAGCTAATGCTCCCTTCATAAATATTGCATCCATTCTGCTTACCGTAGCTGCAGCAGTTTGGATTTTCAGCTGTAAAATGTTGCAGAGAAATAAGTTGTTGACAGCATGATTAATTTTTTAATATTCATTGCAGCTTGCCCTTCATGTCTTTGTGGTACAGCACTTGCCAATTAGGAAATTAAAGGGGTTCCAATCCGCCTGACTGTGTCCACTGGATTTTATGCAAATAACCCTGTGTCTGCTAGTGGAGTCCCAAGTGTGTGGGGAGAGGGTGATGACCCTCACTGGGATGGAATGACAATAGAAAATGCCACAGCAGTTGTGCAGCAATGACAGCTTTCTAAAATGGATCTCCTGGGGACTAAAAGACATCTGTGGTCCTGGTTTCCCCCTGCTAATCTCAAGGACCTGCTTTTTACCTTGAAATAACATTTAATGCACAACACCAGAGCATCGACTTTTTTTGTTCTAAATGTGTTTGTAAGACAGAATCCTTAGGACAGGCTGCAAGCAAAGCTCTGTGCCTGAGCCACTCTCTTCAGAAGGCACAGAGCATCCCAAAAGGAATTAGTTTGTATTTTAAATGAATAAATAAAAATCTTCTCAGAGAAGATGCCTTCATGCTGTGAGTTGCATTGCTTAGCAAGACTGAAAATTTGAGTGTGATCCTTTTCTAACTAAGTTGGGTCAATGCTTATTTATTGGGTGGGTTTTAGTTTTTATCTCCTTTCCTCACAGTTTATTTCTAAATTCAAGATTTTGCTTTGGTCCAGGGATGGATGATCACTGTGTTAATTCTTGGTTGTTCCTGTGACCTGACTGTGGTCCTGCCATTCTTTGTGCTTGCAAAGGGTCTTAAGGTAATTAGAAATTTAGAGGTACAAGATTGTTGGGATAAAATCTCCCTGTTGGTCTTGTGAGACCCCACCTGGAGTGCTGCATCTACCGCGTCAGGGGTCCCCAGCACAGGAAGGTCATTGGCCTCTTGGAGCAAATCCAGAAGATGCCACCACAGTGGTTAGAGGGATGGAGCACCTCTCCTGTGAGAAAAGGCTGAGAGAATTGGGATGGTTCAACCTAGAAAAGAGATGACTTTGGGGTGACCTAATTGTGGCCTTCCAGTACCTGAAGGGAGTCTACAGGAAAGGAGGAGAGGGACTATTTGTGAGAGCCTGGAGTGACAGGACAAGGAAAAATGGCTTCAAACTGACACAGTAAGCTTAGATTAGATATTGGGGAAAAAATTCTGCCCTGTGAGGGTGGTGAGGCCCATGCACAGATTGCCCCGAGAAGCTGTGGCTGCCCCATCCCTGGAGGTGTTTAAGGCCAGGTTGGACGGCCTTGGAGAAACCTGGGATAGTGGAAGGGGGATGGAATGAGATGATCTTTAAGGTCTCTTCCAACCCAAAGCCTTCACAATGATTCTATGATATTCTGTACTTTTTGGGTTGCTTACATTTTTATATAAATTTATACTTCTCCAGCTCTTTTTTCTCCAGCAGAGATTCAGTGTAAGTAATTGTCAGGGAGTTGGGCACTTTGTAAGTGAGGTATATTAGCAGAAATGTAGCAAAGATGGAAAAGTAGTGTTCTGGCTCCTCTGGGCTGGTGTTTCTGGACTGGAATACTTTATATGTTTTATGACAGTCTGGAAGGTGCAGGATGGATTTTGCTCTCATGCAGATGATACTGTCTGTGAATATGAAGCTTGTTTCCTATTAACAGTTGTTCTTGCAATCTTGAAACTCACTTTTCACAAATGCTAATGTCCATAAGAGTGTTACTTTCTTGGGAAGATCATAAAAGAGTGACTGTGTCTTAAATTTCTTCCAGAGCTTGATAACATATTTTTTCAAGTCTGTTGCTGCCTAGGGATCTGCCTTGAACCTTTCTGAACAGAGCCCATCGTGGAGGGGAACCTCCTCCCCAGTAAGAGATGTGTTATGACTTGCTTCCAACAGATACTGCAGGGGCAGGTTTCAGTGGAACAGGGATGGCATTCAGGGTGAAGGAATTGGGAACAGAGATGAAATTGTTCCAAAGATGTGTTTTACTGTTGGAGTCAGGGGGATTCCCAAAGGGAAAAATGGAATTGGTAGAAATGAGTGTTGCTTGTGCCTGTGACATGAAAGGGTCTTTCTGGAGATACGAGAGTCCCCAGTTGGAGAGGACGGAAGAGGAACAGCTGGAATGCTGTGTGTGATGAGTTAATCAGACTTTCTGCTAATGGGACAAAGTGAGGGGTCACTAGCATTTGTAGGTTGTTCAAATTTAATTTAACATTTGTTTACAGAGCAGCTGTCTTGCTTTCTGCAAACTGAGCAGCTCATCTATGTATTGAGGAATCTCAAAATGCGATGGAGCCTTGGTGTTGGGCAGTGGTTCCATGTGTTGTGTGCATGCACCACTGCCGGGCTGCCTGCTCAAACAGAGGGGTCTGAACAGTGCAGAGAGCTGGGAGAACTGTATGGACGGGATGTAATTTTCTGTAGATTTATCGGCTGATTTTCAGAGCAGTCGTTACTTGTGTCTTCTATTTTATTCTTTTATAACATAGCGTGGGTGTAGACTGGCAATTATTTTAGGTTCTGGGGATGCGGCTCAGCAATTTCAAATGTGGTTAGAAATGCATTTTTAAAAATTGAGGTGAACTCCTTAAAGTCTGCACCTGGGGTAACAATCAAGTTAATTTTTAAATGTGATATAGCTCCCCTTTGCCTTTTCAGTCTCAATTTTGGAGACTTCTTATCATTTTGTAAATCACTTTGCAAAACACCCATCTCTTTCTGATCAACTATGTGTTCTAAGGTTAAGAAACTTGCGTAGTTATTAGGGGAGTGCAGTTGGGTAACTCTTTTATTAGATATTAATGGATGGGTGGTTTAATTAGACAGACGATCATATGCTTGCAATGTAAGGAGAAAAATTCAGAAAGGTTAATTAAGGAATAGTTATAAAATTTGATGTCAGAAATGGTGTTAAGTTTCAGCGTGGACACTCTTAATTAAAATTAGTTTAGTTCATGCTGGAAGTGAATGGAAACGAAGGAAATTGAAGCTTACCATAGCTACAGATGTGGGGATATACCAAGGTCATTAATGCATATTAACTCATACTTTTAAAATTAATTCCTGGCATTAATTTGGCTTGAGTTTTCCCATCTGTCTTCACATAGACAACACTCTGGAAGCCTCACTTCTTCAAGGTATTGCAGAAATCCGTTTTTTCTCCCCACTATTCCTTTACGACCGCTGAGCTGAGATTTTACACTGGGTGAGGACGGCAAGTGAGAGCCTGCAGGTGATGTTTCAAGTGCTTAACTGTGCACCTAAACATTGTGTTGCTGCTGCCGGCGCTTCCCATCTGTGAGGTGTTCTCAGGCGTGGAGGTCACGCCCTGCCACCCGTGCACCGCCGCCCCTGGGTGCGGTGGCTGCCCCGAGGCTGCCGGGCAGGAGAGGCGCGGCTCTGTCGCAGCCGCCTGTCGCGACTCAGCTCCGCACGGCCGAGCCTCGGACCGCCCGTGTGTCAGAGCCCGTGTCAGCCTGCCCAGCGCCTCAGCAGGGAGCTCGTCGGGGGCTCAGCTGATTCGACCAGTCGCTGCTGTCAGAAGTTCTCTGGTCTTTCTGCCCATTTTCTGCCCATGTGGATTTCCCCTGGTTGCTGTAACTCCCGAATCTGGAAGAAAACAGACCTGGGGTGTGGTTAAACGCTACGAAGGGCTCCCAGTCAGTGGAGGAAGCAGCTGTGAGCGCGTCGCCAGCCTCTCACATTCCCCTGCGTGTGCAGCCCCGGCTTGTGCTGTTCTTGGCCAGCTGGTGCCGGGGACTGTGGGGTGGTGGTGATGACTTTTGGAGAGCATGGGCCACCATGGCTGCCCTAAACCCACCTGCCAGGGTTTCAGTAACCAGGGACTGTGCTGGTGGGAAGGGGTTTGTGGCTTGCTTTTTCCATCACTAGCTATTTTTCTGAAGTGAAAAACTCAGGCTGGGTGAGAAGGTGATCATATCCTGCTTCTCTTCATCTACGATTGCCCCACTGGTGTGTTTTAATGCTGTGTCTTAAAATCTTGAAGTTGTTTTAGAACATGTCCTTTGGCCAAATTCCTGGCTAGCCATATGCTCCAAGAAACCTTCTCATTCTTCCAGTATTGTTCCTTCTAGCCCCTTTAAGCTCCTGCCAGATTCCTAAGCAGCCATCTCCTAGACAGCTTTGGGTCTCTCTGGTCCTTGAGCATCTTTTAGCCCTCCCACATCCTTGGCTTTCTTTCTCTTAGGTTTCATGAAAACAAACTCTTGGGGAAAAAAATCCAAAACCAAAAATACCACTGCGAAAACCCCTACCCACTCTCCAAATGTCCAAATACGTTCTGCCTCTTTTCTCTGTAGTTGCACTTATTTTTCACAAAACTGAATTTAGCTGTTGGTGTTACCAGTAGTTCTAATGATTTTTTTTTATAGCCAGTTACCAGGAGACTATTAGCTGTGAGTTTGTGTCAAAAAGGAGGTGTAATGGTTCAGAGCAGATGAGCTGCAGAAACTACCCCCTTAAAAAAGGCCTGTGAAGCAGCTAATTTGGTGTTCCTCGCTGGAGAACGAGATTCTTCATCTCTGGCTTGGGGAGGAGGATCAAGGAAATTCAGTTCATCTTGAGCAAGATGGAATGGAAATGTAAATGTTGGTCTTTGCAGTACCTTGTGTGGGGAAAGCACTGAGAAATTTCTGAGTTGGTAGGTATGGAAAAAGGACCCTGCTGGGGCACTGCCAGGATTGAGACTGTGGCTGGGTGAGAGATTGGACCAGGCATAACTTGCACAGTTATGTCATTTTTCTCCATGGCCATGGTGTAGCTCCTGATGGAGCCATGGCTGTGTGGGTTGGCTGTGTCGCTGTTGCTGCGTTGTGTCCTGGTGAAGTGTGGGAAACAAAGCCCTGCTTCAACTTGCCTTGCAGCCGGTGAGTTTCTCTCTTCATGGGAACACAATGTGACAGCAGGGGGTTTCCTCGCTAGGGTGTCCCGATAATGTCCTGATAACTGGGTGTGTGTTTCCCCAGCCCTGTGGCCATCCCAGCAGTCAGTAACGGGATTTTCAATTCCTGCCCTTGAGGCTGTGCCCTGTTCTGGGTAGCAGGGGTTGAGGTCTGGCAGCAGTGATCACATCATTCTCAGATCCCTGACTAAGGCACTCCCCGAGTGCCTTTGGTGCTCTGTGTTCTTGGCCCCTGAGCCTCTCTTCTGCAAAAGGGATGTCTTTGGGTTTCTGGATCTTCTGTGGTGCTGCTGAAGGTCTGGTGTTTGCAGAGAGCCAGTTCCTCTGAGATGATGATCATTCTGCTTCAGCACAAGCTGCCAGCTTACGGAATTAATTGCCAGGAGTCTGCAGTAGCCCTTGACTTGTCCTAGAATTTACTTTAATAAAAGGGAATGGATCTTTAATGAAAGTGGAAGGACTTCTGTATTTTCTCTAAAATACAGAAAGGCCTGCCAAAACCAGGCTCTAAGAAGTCAGGACAGCTTTTAAGTTATACAGCCCAAATTTGACTTGTGTGTGCGCTGCAGGTTCTGATTGTGCGGTTCCACAGCTGCTGCTTGGTTTGATGCTGCCTTGCTCATTGTGCATAATTGATCTGTATCTGTGGTCGTTTTGTGGGGTTTTTATTTTCCTTTTTGCAGCTCTGAGATTGTGCTTTACTTGTGTACTTAAGCCCTGCCCCAAGGACAGAAACACAAGTTCTTCAATATGCTCCTCTGTGGTGCTGCTCATAAATGTCTGAGCAGCTGCAGTTCATGGTGAGTTTGTGGGAAAGCAGCTCTGTAAATGGGGAGCTGAGGCACGCACAGAGTACTCAGCCAATTCTGGGTGCTCTTCTGGGAAGCTGCCAGGAATTCTTTCCTCTTAATTTCTGATGTCCATGAAATGGAGTTCTGTGGCTGAGAGCTCAGCTCATGTGCAGACTTGATCATGGTTTTGTCCTTGTGCAAGGGTCTGGCACCAAGGGATGTGAGAAGTTTATTTTAAGGCTTGTTTGATTTCATAGCAGCTGTAAAAGAAGCAAGGCAGGAATAATTTCTTTGTCAATTTTGGTTTGCCTCTCCTGAGACTTTTTCTGGCTTTTGTGCTTTATTTACTATACCTTAAAAAACAACAAAAAAACCTGATGGCAAAAAACCCACCCAGGTAGAATGTTATTTCAGTACTGTCATTCAGTGAGTGCTTCTGCAGTGTGAAAGGAGTGTGCTGCGACAAAATGAGGGGCAGGATTATAATGTCTTTTTCTGTGTGTTTTATGGATAGAAGAGAGGGCTGGGCTCTTAAGTCCACCACACAGGCTCATCCTGCTTGAATGATCAACGGGCAGTGGTAATGAAACATCATCCTCCCTATGGAGCCTCGGTGGGGAGGATAGGCTGTGCAGACAGGATTTGTTGGCTGGTTGACACCAGTGACCAGGGCAACCATGGGCTCTGTCAGTGGCCCAAGAGGCAGGTATTTGCTGTAGTCATTGCTTCTCCTCAAGCTTGTTCTCAGCCCATGTCCCAGTCCTTGCCTTAGTTGTCTTCATGGACCAGTCCTGGCCTGAAGCTCTTCAGTGTCTCATTCCAGTTCTTGTCTGAGATGTTGACTGGGTTTCATGTCCCACTCCTCTGTCTGGTAACCTGCCCCATTCTGGCTTCTTTATTCCTCGCATCTTCTCATCTGACTGATGTGACCAGAGGGTGCAGCTGTCCCTGCCAGTGGTGACATGGGTTAGTGTCCCTGCTCCCCAGCCAGTGTCTGTGCCCTCCCAGCTGTGCTGGCCCCCATCTGAGCTTCTGTGTTGTGGGGCCTGGGGACATTCCTGGCTGGTGCTCTGCTCTGCAGAGGCTTTAATGATTTTCTGTTTAACTGTGATTAACCTGACAGGCAGGGCTTTGATTATTGCATTCTGGAAGAGTTGTAGTGGCAAGATTTCTAACTTTGGGATGAATCAGCATTAACAATTAAACAATAAACAAATACCATTTATTTTAGAAGATGACAGACAGCAGGATGTTTTCCTCTGCCAAAGCATCCACCAGGCTATTGGTTATGCTGTAGCTGGTAAGGCGGGAAGGAGAAATAATTCCTCACTTGTAGAAAGGAGATAAGTCATGAGTCTCCGTCAGCTGCCAGTAGGAGGGATGGTGAATGACAGAGGAGGCTGTTGCCTCCTCTTCCTGGTCCTGCAGTCTGGTGATTACTGACTGTTAGTGCACAGATCTGTCACACTGCAGCCTGGATGTTGTTGGAGTGTATTAAATCCTTTCAGGCAGACAAACTCACCTGGGCTGGTACTTAATTTACAGCATCCTTCAGGATCTTTTCATATAGATCCTCTGTCTTAGGAAGGAAGAAGAATTAATGCTAAATTAATGAAAACTTTTATGTTGTTCTGAATTAGGGGGTAATTTTGGGTCCCTACTTAACCTTGTTATCTTTCAAGCTATTGTCTCTTTTAGTAATTATCTGCTTGTATTTCTGATGGGGAAACTCTGTCTCTATGAATGTTGTGTTGATAAATTCCTCAAACTGTGGTTTGGCCAGAAGGCAAGGAGGGCTGATCACTCTCATGCTCATGGCTTTCAGAACAAGTGCTGAGAATTCAAGTTCTGCCAAGGGACACTGCCCACCCTGCAGCTGGTGGCTTTCAGCACCCAGCATAGACTCTGTGCACATCTGGAAGGTGCTGGCCTGTCAGAGGCCCTCCTGAGGGGTGGTGAGGGGCACATGTCCCCTTGATCCTTTTATCTCCCAGAGATGCTGGTGACTATTTCTGAGCATTTTGCCCTGTTAGCAGGAAGGAGTGGGTGGATGGCTGGGAAGCTCCCTTGGCCCCAGCCTGGCTGCTGTACTTCCTCTTACCACTCTGTGGCTGCCCAGGCTCTGCTATGGCAGAAGTTGCATTGCCTCTGGTAACATTTTAGGGTTCACTTTCCAGTCATGTCTAAAGGCAGATTTCAGCAGGGAGCAGGTAGCCACAGGTGGATTGTTGTGTGTTTTTAAAAGTGATGTCCCTGAAGAACTGCTGCCTGGCTGGACAACCAGTGTGCTGGGCTTGTTCAATTGTCTGTGTTTCTCTGCATCCCTTTTATCTCCTGTTTATGTCATTTTTCTCACTTAAATGCACCCTTTCTGAATGCCACAAAGCCTGGTGTGAGCACAGCCTGCAGCAAGGGGATCCTGCTGAGCTTGCACGCTGGAGACTTCCTAGCCTGGCTTGTAAATGTGCTGGGGCTCTGGCTCACCATTACTCATTCAGCCTTCCTGTGCTGCCTCACAGCTGTCCTGGGGTCTGCCTGTCCACATTTCCTCATCAGGGGTGGCTTGCAGTAATTGCAGTGATGGCTGCTGACCCCTTGCTGGGTGAGGTGCTTCTCAAAGATGCAGCTATGCCACGGTACTGCTGCAGGCTGGCAGACACAAAGAACATTATGTTTCAGTGTAGCAGGTAGCTGGTTCTGGTTTTTCCCTTTTGACCTAACCTTCAAGTATTGTTCTAGTTTCACTCTTGCTCACCTGGCAGGAAACTTCACCTTCAAAGTGCAGCACCCCTCTTTTCAGTATCTTCCTCCTTTCTTGCTTTTTACCTCTTTTTTCCCTGTCTTCCTCCTTTTCTTCATCACACAAAATTTTGAAGCCTAAGCTTACCTTCTTCCCACTGCTTTCCCTCCCCTGCTGTGCTGTGCTGCTGTGGGTTAGGGTCCTTGGATGATTAAAGCTGGCAGTAATTTGGGGTATGAACATATTGGGACCTCTTATTGAGCTGTGAGTGCTTGGGCTCCCTGCTGAGAGCAGAAAGCTGAGCTGCTGGACTCGAGGTGAAACATATGCCAGGCCATGCACATACACTGGAAACTTGCCCAGGGCAGGATAATTATGGGAGGCAGTGTTTCTCAAGTGGACTGTGTGCTCTTGCCTGCTAAACAGTCTTGTGATTAATATCTTATTTAAGAGGATTTTAGGACATGTGCTGCAGTTACACTGAGTTTCTTTTAGAAGTAGGGGAGAGGTTAGAAATACAAACTCTGTAAAGGCTCTTTTGTGTTTCCAGCAAGGGTCATCAGGTAATTGCAGTGCATCACTGCTCTGTTGTGTCGGAGTAGGCAGTAGGTTTTTCTCTGGATGGTTCAGTGAGAGAGGGATCCTTGAAGGGCTTCGCACATGTTCTTGTACAGGCTGCATTCTTAAGATCTCCATAGGGACCTGTAGCTCCAGCTCCATCCCTCCAGCAACTCACCAAGGGTGAGTGCTTCTGCCCTGATGTCAGCATTACCAGTTCTCCCTGACCATGGCTTCTGGCATTAGACTGGTGAGTTCTGCAGCTAGCAGGTGTTCCCCAGCAGATTTTGCCTTTGAAACAAGGCTCTTTGTAGTGTTTTACTCAAGCCCAAGTTATCTTTCAGGGTGTCAGCAGCTCGATTGTTGGTCTTAACCAGGACACACAGTGTGGACACAGCGCTATCTCCACACTCTGGGTGTTTCTGTGCCACTGCTGATTTGCTGTGTGGTCCTGGCTGGGGGTTGTAGTCCCTTGTGCAGTGGTTTCTGATGTGGCTGTCTAACATCTTCACCTTAATTTCTTTCCTAGGCTAGAGAACTCAATTAAAAGGGACATGGGAGAATGAAGAATTGCATGGAGAGCACGGATGTGCTGCCCGTGGTGGCATCTCCTACAGATCTTACCTGGCAATCTGCTGCTGCCTGGAAGGGATTGACAGGAACTGCTGTGGACAGCAAAGGAACCTGGAGATGAAGGTGATGACCGTGGCTCTTCCTCTACTTTTCCCTGCCCCTTTTTTCACTTCCACATGTCTGCAGCAAGAGCAGGGCTGTTGTCAGCGTGACAAAGCCACATGCATTGAGGCACTGCCTTTTGCACTGGGGCTGTCTCGTTTACCATGCAGAGTTGGGAGGATGGTAAAGAAAATAGGAAGGGTTCCCTGATATTCCCTTTGTAACTATCCTATATTTCTCTCTTAATGCAAAATAAAACATTTATTCTGCTTCTTAAGGGAGCCCTTGTAGAAGCTGACACATATTGCTTGTGTGCCAGAGATAAGAGTCTAAGATCCAGTATTTATTCTGACTTGCATAAAATGAATGTAAGATGTGTACTGAGGCTCATTTTGCTAAGGGCTTTCCATAGAAACCATTTAGGGGTATTGCCTTTGGCTCTAGGTTAGAGTAATTAGCTGCCTACTTACACAGTTGACCTCTGCTGATCATGCCTGAAGTGCTTTTATTGGTAGTGCCACTACTTTTCCTATCGCTTCTCTGCTGGCATCCTGCCCTTTATCCCAGCTCTGCAATCCTTTGGCTGTTACCCTCAAGGATGATGAGCATCATGGGAGCTATTGCAGTGACTATTGCTGATGCTGGGACCTCCCGTTTTCTCTCATGTATGGGAAAGCTAACTTGGTATGAAACCTTTTTGCAGGCAACTGCAAGTGTAAATACTGGCTTTATGCCTCTTTTCATGCATGAAGAAGGTTTGGGAGGACCTCATTGTATAGCTGCTTCTCTGAACATTTAACTTGCTGGCATCAAGGGTGCCAGCTGTTGCTCCTTACTTCCTCTTCTGCTGGAAACATACAAATGTCCTCTCCTCCACTTAAAACCTGCTCTTTAATATGGAAAATGCACCCCCCTTTCTTATTTTCTGGCTGAGCAACGCTTCCCAGTGTTGTGTTACCTTTAGCATTGCAAACTGTAACGGTTGGGCAAGGGTAGTGGAATTCCAGCAGCCTGCCTGTCTGGGGGCTGCTAGATTCCCGTCCCCAAAGAGGGCAGATAGCAGCCAAAATCTGCACAGAGGTCAAGACAGAACAGTGTGGAGCCTGGGGAGCATTGGCACGAGTGGGAATGCTCTGCTGAGGGTAGGTGAGTGGAAAAGTAAGAGCGTGGCCCATTGCCTTGGGCATCTTTGGGAGCTGCTCTTTACCTGGGGAAAGAAGAAAACTGAGCTGGGGACAGCTGGATTTCTGGTTAGGTGGGATTTGGGTGGAGAGTAAAGGATTAAAGAAGCAGGTCAGCCATGGAGCTCCTCTGCTGTAAAACTTCTTGGTTTTGGTTGTTGTACAGAAGCAAGGGGTTTTTCAGTTCTGTTTTTCTTCCTTGTTCCTCTGTGGAAGTCCTCTTCTTACTGGACAAAGATGTGACTTGGGGTGTGATGCCAGGTGAGCTGGTGAGATAGCTGGATCTCATGGACATGGGAGCCATCCTCTCTAGGCTGTGGCAGCACAGGGCAAATACATCTGCACATGCAAGGTGCAGATAGGCAGCAGGGACTGGGACTCTTGGCCTTGATAGGCTGTCTGCCTTTGGGGCAGCTGAAACCCAAGGCCAGGCACCTTTCAAGCTCAGATACACTTTTTGTGTAGAGATACTCCTTCCCTTAATGAGTGTTGGTAGCGCTGAATTGTCACCTTCTGTTTGTGCCAGAACAAAATCTTAAGCCCCTTTTGAAACGCTCAAAAGTCTTCCTGTTGAACAGTCAAACCCAGCCCTCTGTTACTAAGTCTGGTTACAGTCTAGGCAGCCTGGTTAAGCCTGGCTTGCAAGATAGCAAGGCTGCTGGAGGAGATGGATATTTGAAAACCAGCAAAGTGGTATACTTGGTCTGTAATATCTGTATCTCTGCCCACCTTCTTGTCAGTAGCTGCACTGTTTTATGTGTTAATATCTGATGTGGAAAAGGGACTTTCCTCTTTCTTCCTTTGGGCACATCTGAAATAGGGAAGTAAAACCAAAAATAGGCACACACCCCCCCTTCATGCCCCAGTGCTGCCTGTGGTTGTGTGGGAGCCTCTGACCCCCCTCCTGCTTTAGAAGGGGGCAGAGTCTGCCTATTGGACAAAAGGGTTTGTTGTGTGTTGGGCATAGATGGTCAGAGGTAGAGGAGAGAATAGGGATGGAATTCAGTGTGTCGTGTCCAGGTTTAGGAGTGGTTTTCCAAGGTGGGTGTCTAGACAAGTGGACACCAGAAGTAAAGCCTTCAACCATGTACTGAAATGCTTTCCTTTCAGGATAATGGGATGATGCACATGTAATGGTATTGTGTAAGATTAACAGAGCAATTAATTCTGCTTGTGCTGAAGTGCAGTGTGAACCCATCTGCTTGTTTTGGCTGCAGTTTCCTGTGTGCTTTAGAGACAGTCCCACCAGTGCTATCAGTTTGGGGCAGCTCTGTCAGGATCTGGGTGTTGGCGTGAGTGGCTTTGTGGCCACTCTGCTGGCAGCAGCCTGGTTCTGTATACTCACGGCTTCTCCTCTCTCTGAGGTTCGTGCTGTGGCGGGAGACATTCATCTCACACTGCTTTGCACTTGAAGCGTTTTGTGGGATTCGTGCATTAGCTCTGAAATACCTGGGTGAGTAGAGGACATGAGCCCAGGACAGGCACTGCATGCAGTGGATCTGGGAGAGATGGGGAGAGGAGCTGACCAAAACTGAAGATTAAGAAAGGACTTCCAAGAAGGAAGGTTAGTGGAGGGTGGAAGGAGGGCTGGCAGTGGGATCTCAATCAAGACAGGAAGGCAGCCTCCTGCTGCTGCACTGTGGGGAAAGGCCACAGAAATTAGGGCATCCCCTTGTGCAGTGTGGATCCTGAAAGGGATGTGAGGGGCTTTAGGGGAGATTTCCCAGGAGGAAGAGGAGAGTCCTGATGATGCATAGTAGGAAAGCACCCAGTTCCTCATGGGTAGCACACATACCCACTTCCAGCCTCTCTCCCCTGCTGCATGGAGCACTGTGCATCCTTGGTCTCTTAACAGAGCTCTTGCACCAACAGCCACGGTTGGTGAGGAGTGCTCAGCATCGGCACCACTGCTCTGTGGGATCAGGCAGAGCAGAGCAGGGGGCTGCTGCTCTGTGGGATCAGTCAGAGCAGAGCAGAGCAGGGGGCTGCTGCTCTGTGGGATCAGTCAGAGCAGAGCAGAGCAGGGGGCTGCTGCTCTGTGGGATCAGGCAGAGCAGAGCAGAGCACGGAGCTTTCAACCTGCCCTGGCAGCAGCAGCGCCTTGGCCACGTCAAAGGCTTTGGGGGAGCTGGCGCCTCCAGACGAGTGCGTGGGGAATTTCTGCTCTGCTCCTCTGCTCTCACGGAAATGATTTTTCATCTCTTTGGGCTGTAATCTGCCAGCATCTCTGAAAGAGCTTTGATGTTTAGTCAGCTTTTAAAGACCTCCAAAAAATGTCATGGGAGGTTTGCTGCAAGTTTCTGGTGTTTCCCCTATTTGAGATGCCTATGGATAACAGAGATCCAGACAAGATAAAGAACGTATGAACTGGGGCAGGCTTATAATTTTTAGCCTTTTACTTCGGGAGAAAAAACATCCCTTAAATTGCTGTTCTAGCAGACTTCAGAAAATATTCATCAGGCCAATGCATTTTAACTAGTGATTTCTATATTTGTTAGTGAGGAAGAAAAATTCAGAGCTAATGCCATATAAAAGTAATTTCTCTTGACAGCATACAACTCTGGCCTATATGCATGTTGGACAGCTTATGAAAAAGCTTTTATTTCTGAAATTTCACTGTATTATGAATGCATTCTTTTTTAACTCAAAAATAGATGAGGATATATGTATAAATGTATAAGTACATGTATTTGTTATAAATCAGAGAAAGAATGCAGTATGTTTCAGTTAAACATAACAACCTTAGCTGAATTGGCCTGATGCATAAAAATAATAGAAACCCCCCAAACAAACAAAAAACCCCCACAAACAAAAAGACCAATGAAATGCAAATTAAAAATCCTAAAATAGTTTGAGACAACTTTGCTAGGCTTCTTTGCTGTTTTTCTTTGCTTTAATATTGAAGTGCTGTAGCTCTTCCTATGTGAGAGGCGGTATTCTAATCAGCATACTCGGGGCTTAAGGATTCTCTTCCAGTTTAGCCTCAGGGGATACTGGTATGACAGCATGAGGAGGGAAAAAAATTTGCGTGCCTCTTGTCAGGAGATATCCAGGACTTTGTACCCTCGGATGCCTGTGTGAGCTTAAAGCACAGTATGGTAGCAGGCAAGCTCCCATCCTGTTAACCTGGAGAGGAGTTTGTGGAGAGGGGAGTGGGGTACCTTGCTGTTAACAATTCTTTTGGCAGTAAAAGGAAAGAAAGGGATGATGAAGGGTCATCTAAGATCAGCTCCCATGAGACTGGTGGCATTTCCATCTGAAGTACTTAAAAAACTTGTCCCTTAGAAGTGTACTGGAGTAAAGGTAGGCAGGTTTGTTTAAATAAAATGAATGAGTAACTCAGCCTAAAACTTGGTCTGAGCCAGATCAAAAGTCAGCCTTGTTTAATGTTCAGTGAACTTTAAGCTCAGTGCTTTTCCACTTTGAGCTTGGATTGGATGTTGAGCAGCAAGGAGGAATGGCCTTGTGCTAGAGGTGGCATGAGATCCCTCACAGTCTCGAACACCATGGGATGTTGTGGCACCGAGTGAGATCACTGCTGTTGGAAACACGCAGCTCTTCTCTAAAGCAGTTAGGCACGGTGTCCTCCCAGGGTGTCCTGTGAGCCACCCCCAGCAGCTGGCAGCCATCACCAGCATGTGGAACATCTCAGCTGGATTTCTACAGGCTCCTTGTGTGCACAGGAGAGCATCTATTCTAGGCATGACAGATGCCTGACTTCTGTGTCTGGGGAGAGTTCCCTTTATGAAGGAGGAAGTCTGGTGCCACTGAGGGGCCAGAAAGAGCTATGTGTGCTTGTGAGCAGGAGTCCAGCCCTTGGCAATAACATCCTCCTCCCATTCCTCCATGTATCATCTTTCCTCTCATATCTCATCCATCCTTCCAGCAAATGGCTGGCTGGTTGGGGGGGAAGAGGACTTTTCCTTGCTCTGGGAGGCTCAGAGAGCTTTTTTAGGTCATACAACTACTTTACTTTCTAAGAGTGCAGACACATGTTACACTAGAGGCAGTATGAGAGCCAATATTGAATGGAGGAGATACAAAAATGTCTTTCTCCCTTTTCTGCTTTAGGGAGTAACTTATGTTTTTGTTGGAATTATCTGTCTAGATCTCTCCCTCCATGTTACAAGTTGTTACCTGGCTTTGATGAAAAACACATTTGTGCTGAGGCTTGCTGTCAGTCTCCCTTTTTTCCCTTTTTCCTTGCCTTCTCAGGCCCCCTGCCCTGTGTTCCGTGCCCCCTGCACACTCAGCTGGCTGCCCGTGGTGCTGGTGCCAGGCTCAGGCTCAGCCCGTGGTGGCTGCACTCGTGTGTCTACAGTGCTTTGGAGCCTCTTGCCGATGCATCAGGCCCAGGAGAACAGGACAGCACTGACTGTGGCTGTACTGCTCCCCTGGATCTGTGCAAATCTGGGGGAGAATGGCCACCATTTGGGACGCCCTGGAAAAGCAATCCTGCAGATTTCAGGAACAGTTGCTGCTGTGGGTGGTGAGCAAGTTACTCCTGTCTGCTCATCCACAGGGGTGGCACAATGGGTTGGCATTCTTCATAGGGGAGACACAAAGTTCCACGTGCGTGAAACTTCTGTGGTCTTAAATACCAGAGGACAGAAAGCTGCTTGCTTCAAGGAGTGGGGGTGTGGTTCAGATCCATGATGGATCAATCCACTTGTCATCTGCAAGCTCTGCTGCCAGACTGGGTTCTGAAGTGCCAGCTGTAGGAAGTGAGTGATGTGTTTGGGAGCAGGAGCTGGGTAGTGCTTTCCAGGTTTTCTGCCTGGTTTTCTGGTGGGGAAGAAAGCAGGCTAAAAATACTGGGATGAGGTGATAAAAGACATTAAAGTGGCCTTTATTGCCTTCTTGGCCTCTCAGAACCGCAATAAGCTTTACATGTGTTTCAAGCATGGTGTTTTCCTCGCATGGTGATAATAATAATAATACAACTGTGTAGATCAGTTATGCTTCAGGTCATTTCATGCCATGCCCATAGCAACACTGATCCATCACTGGGATGCTGTCAGGGTGTGTAAGTGGGGAAGAAAAAGGGAATTCTTTGGCTGTGTTGTACATGGCACCATGGAGATGCCAGATGTGTGGTGGCATGCTCTGTTTGGGAGCTTACAGCTGGAGGTGGTGCTGGGCTTTGCTGATCCTCCATCCCACCAGACTGGGCATTGCACATCAGAGAGATACCTGTTCGTTCCTGCAAAGTGTTCTCTATGCTACATCCTTAAGCAGAGGGCATAATCTTGGGTTTGGGCAGGAGGTACTGCTGAAACAGCTTTCCTAAGCATCTGGGGGGATGCTGAGGGAAGAAAATAGCAAGGAGGTTTGAAATGCAGGCTTTCTCAGGAAAGTTGCATTAGTGTTTTCTGGTTTTCTGAATATGTATGCAAAACTTTGAGGGTGGAGGAATGTCTTAAGCTCTTTAAATATCTTTGAATATGTCTGGGTGCCCAGATTTGTGCTGTACATTTATATTGCCTATGACTTAAAAATTTGAATTGTATTTAGGCAAGGTCACATCCCTAGAAATATTTTTGTGGGCGTATTGACAGCAGATAAATTTGAAATGCTGGTATAAGGGGATGGTGTTACCAGAGGAATGTGTTTGAAAAACAGAGCAGCACTTGCTGTTATTGCTGAAGTCCAGCCACGCCATGAGCTCCCTGTGCGGGGATGTGACTTGCTGATGTGCCTTGGCAAAACACATATTTGACATCGGCTGCTGCAGATAGTCTGATTTTTGAGAACCTGGCTGCTGCTCCAACAACGAACAATATCCAGGATCCTGGGGTGTATTGATTCCTGCATATCTGCTACCTTGGCTGCTCTGCTGCTTATGACACTTGAGTGTGGACCTGGGCTTTCTCAGCAACTTGTGTTGAGTTATACCTGGCTTTCCTCTGGTTGTTTCACACTCAGTTTAACCAGTGGAGACGGTGACGTGTGGTAGAAGTGGTGTCAGTTTAGCTCTCCTATTGCTGTGGCTATGGAGACCAAAACCAAGTGGTTTTGATTTGTGGAAAAACTTCTGATTATTCTAACACTTTTTTTTCTGCCTCCTTTTCTATCTGAGACAAAATAGTTAACTCTAATTTTGAAGTTTCCATTTGTCTTCCATGCCTCAAGTTCCTTGCATAGTAAGGAACTATTTTGATTTTTGCTGGATAACTAATTGAAGTGCTTGTTACATGATTGTTCTTGCAGTTTCTCTGCAAGTTATTTGCTATGATGGGCTCTAGTGGGTGTCCTTTGTACTATTCTCTTTCTTATCCTTTGTACCTGCCCGTTTTTACAGTACCTGATACCTTTTGATGAACAGTCTTGACAGCTGTATGTGCCTTTGCATTACGAAAAATGGATTTCTTTGTGAGATCCAATTTATTTTAAATGTAATGTGGGAAGTGTTTTGCTTAACATAGAGTAGTTTAAGTATGGCTGTCTGAAGTCAATGGCCAGAATTCACACTTCTTTCTTCCAGTGAAGTTGGTGTGGTGGAGTGCTGCTCTTCAGTGCCAGCCCTGCCATCCCCAGCAGGGATGTACTCTGGATAGGCAGACAAAAATGAATCTTGGTAGCGCTATTGGACTGAAAACCAGCAATGGTAGATCCACATTTCTGCAAGTTTATTTCACTTAGTGAAAGGCTAAGTTAAATTGAATCAGAATCTTCTTTGAGCAAGTTGTAAAGAGTTACTGCACTGTCCTTGAGGCAGAAGGACGTTGCCACCACCTGCGAAGGGCTGGTGTCAAGACATATTATCCTGAAGGGTAGTGTCTCTGCAGCTGGCACGCAGGGAATTTATTTTCCTGGGGCTTGGAATAGCAATTACATGTCTTGGTGTGCAGTGATATTTGCAGAAGGCGTTAAAGTGTTGACCTGCGACACACTGTTAATTTAAAATAAAGAAGCAGCCCCCTTTCATTTTGAAGGATAAACATCATAGAGAAACACATGCTTGGTGGGGAACGATTTGAAGGTGTAATGTTTCATATAAAGTAAATAGTCACAAATGAGCAGTTGCATTGTGGTCTTTAAAACTGGGCAGGGTAGGGGGCTTTTTACTGTTGGCTTCTGTGTGGGTTATGGATGTCATAAATGATGAATAAATAAACTGATAAATAAATAAATCATAAATAAACTGATGACGAAAGCCTCACTTGTAAAGCCCTGACACGGGGGCTCTGGGTACGGCAGGAGAAGCAGCCTTTTCGGGAATTGGTACTGTTCGTGCAGGTACTTCTTTCTCTGACTGATAGTGCAACAGGCAGTTTTAGAAATGGAAAAGGTTTGGGGGTCTCCAAGTATCTTGCTGAGTGAGGCTTCCATGGACATGTGCCCATCAGGGAATGGCTTCTGTGTTTGAGCTGCGCTCTGAGGGGCTGCCGTGGTGGTCATCTGGCTGACTGCATCCAAGTGGGAGCATGCTGCAAGAGCCCAGGGCTGGCCTGGGGCGTGCAGACACCCCATGTAGATGGGGACTCTTTCCTGTCCATTGTTGTTAACAAGGAATATTCAGCAGGTGTCTGTATGTGGGGCAGGAAGGGGAATTTTGTAAAGGAGTTCTGGTCTCACCAACCGAGGAATCAGTCCTGTTACAGAGTTCATAAACAGGCTGTCCCTCTGGGTGAGTAACCCACCAAACAGGATGCTAAGCATGGTCTACTACATTCACTCATTAATTAGCTCAATGTAATTCATAACTGGAATTATAGGAGTGACTAAAAATCACCCTCTATAGCAAGACTAAAATGTAAACCTTTGATAAATCTGATATCTTGGATTTATGTGACATCCTGTGACTCAAAAAGCAGTTTTAACTGAATAATAATAATAATAATAATAATAATAATAATAATAATAATATTGCTCTTGTTGTTATTAAAAATACTTTTATGGTAAAACTTGAATGCATGTATACCATGTTTAAGGTACTAGATCCATATCAAATACCCATTAGGAATTATTAAAAGAAGCATTTAAATATTCATTTAGAGCACAGCAATATGTATTAAGAATGGTTTCAGTGGATTCCCCCATAAACATCAAGAGTACTGTCATCTGATCATAGCACAAGCAGAGTGGGTTTGTCATCCTGTATGTCATACTTGCTAATGTCAGGTGCTTTATAAGAGCTGAGCTCCAGCAGCTCCAAACATGCACTTCATTTAAGACTGTGCCCGGTGTGGGCTGGTCCGTGAAGAGCTGTGGTGGCATCCTGCTGGGATGGCAGGAGCTAGAGCTGGGCAGCCACAGCAGTGCTGGTCACCTCCTACCTCGGTTCTTGGTGGCCGGCGGTGACTGTGCTTCTGCAGGTGCCTGGCAAAGCCTCTGCGGGCAGTGACCGCAAAGCTGCTGCCTTTTCATTAGGATGGGGGGGAGGCAGTGTGCTGCTAGGCAGAGCCACCCTCCAAAACCAACATGGCACCTAGACAAGAGCAGGGTTAAAGGGCTGACACAGCCAGAAATTAAGGCTTCTGACTTAAATTAAATCCCGGTGTTCGTTGACATGTAAAACCTAAATGAAACACATGCTTAAACTTTCCCCTGTGCCTCCCCCCAGAATCTGCCTTTCCTGTTCTCCTGAGAAGACTTTTTTCTTTCAGCTGTGACAGCAGCATATTTTCACTGGCACATGCAGAGTATTTTAATGCAGGCAGGACTAATTGAATGATTTATTTCCTTACAAGTGACCTGTATAGCTCCTCAGTGTGTCACCTGAAATTTAGCCACTTTTCTCATGTAAAATGCATTTTTCCCTCTCAAATCCCTATGTAAAGTTTCCTCATTCTCCACTTTCTGTTTTGTTCTGTTTGGTGGCATTGGAGACGCCTAAATGTATGGTGCAACAGATGTTTTATTTTCACAGCACAGTGATATTTTGGAAAGAAACCAAGAATTGCTAGAAGCAAGCCTTCCCTGCTTATAGATTTACAAAATCATGATATGCACAGTTGAGTTAACAGGCTGGGCTAAATAAGGTATCAGGGAGATGTGAAACTTGGCTCCAGAGGGACAAACCTTTAGCCTGGAAAAACATATTACCACCTTCTATCTGGTATATCAAGCATGTGGAAAGTGTAACTTCCTCATTTGCAAAATGGCATGAGCATAGTTAGTTTAATAGTATAAAGGGACTTGATAAATATTTTTTCCTCAGGACAGGAATAGGGAATTTTAAGAGCAGATGCGGTTTTGAGGTTACTTTTTGAATCAATTTTTAAAAAAAATTTTCTTGGTTTCTTTGAGTGTCTTATTTTGAACAGAAGAACTTTTGCCCTATGCCTTCATGTCTTTCCTCTTTTCCACACACTTACATGGGAACTCATTCAGCCTCTGGTACCAGCCACTGCTCTTTTCAGAGATGTTTTACAGAGGGTGTTGGGTGGAGGAAAGGGTTAGCATTGAAAATATACATAAAATTAATAGAAAGGTGTAGTTAAGTATAAAATGTTCATATAGGGCAGCATAAAAACATTCAAAAATACACCAACAAGAAGGTGAGAACAAAGCTTTCCTACTTTGTGGGCAGGCGTGGCATAATTGTGGGTTCAGATGGAAATGCATAAAAGAAGGAAATCCAGAAAGAAACATAAATGCTCTGAATTTATATCACATTATCTAAAAAAAAAGATTGAGGAAAAACTTGAAGTAAAAAGCTTTTGTGCATACATCAGAGACAAGAAAACTGCAGCTGAATGATGCTGATGTATGAATGGCAGGACCAAGGAGAGGCATGGTAGACCAGGTGGATGGGATTCCTGCATGTGCCCCTCCTCAGGGGTTGCACCTCTCAAATAATCATTTAAATTAAATTAAAGATGTTATTCTTTATGGTTATATTTCAGAGGGACTCTGGTAGGATCCATTGCTTCAGACCAGTAAACATAATAAAAATAACTAATACTTGTAGAATATGTAAGAATTAATGAAGAAGTCTCGTCATGTGTTCACAGAAGGATCACATTTCAAATCTATCTGCGTATTTCCTCTTCTCTCATTTTCAGAAGCTGGTGAACATGGAGAGAGGGAAACCTTAAATTTTCAAGGTTTTGATGAGATTGCTTACCAGGAGCCTCAGAAAAAGCCACCATAAGCTGTCGTGGGATGAGATGGCTCCTGTCGTGGATTAGTGGCTGTCCAGCAGGTACGAAAGCAAGTGGTCAGGTTTCACAACATCACAGAAGTCCCTCGGGGATTTTCTGAGATCCCCGCTCTTGAATAGTGAGAGCAGATCTACAGAGGAGAGGAGGAAGGACTGAGTTCTGAGCTTGGCTGGCTTTGTCTCTCATGGGGCTGCTGGGACCAGGGGAAACGTCGAGCAGCTGCCGAGGGGTCTGGTGATCCTGGGTGGCCGGGCTGCACAGGGGCAAAGGAATCCTGTGCTAGCAGGGGTAAGATAATACTCTTTCAGATGTATTTATTCCTGCCCTGCACCAGGGACAGCTCTCAATGAGTCAGTGCTGCTTGCAAAATAACCTGAAATCATTGCAGACTGTGTAGAGATCAGGGCTCAGAAGTGGTCAGGAGGGGAAATAGAAAGGGAGGAAGTTTCATAAGGAGAACAAATCAGCCCCGTTGCTGCGGGACCATGTGGCGTGAGTGTGTTCAGCGGGGGTGGCCGGTGTGCCTGCCCCGAGGGATGGTCACGCCCTGCTGACGGTGCTGGGGAAGTTGACCAAGAGTGTCCAAAGTATGGAAAAGCTGCTGTGCAAGGAGGAGTTGGAGCAAGTGGGACTGAGTGTGAAAAAGCGGAGAGAGGAGGGCTTGTCTGTGCACTGTGTGCGATTGCAGAGTTCATTGCCTCAGGCTGTTCGGGAAATGTGAGTGGTTTCAAGAACCAGTTAAACAAATGTGCAGAGGATGGGCATTGGTACAGCTGATTACACAACTTCTGGGAAGCTGTGTGTGTTGCCTGGAAGAAGCATATTCATACCTTTGTCCAGACTCATGTGGTTTGTCTGCATATCGGCTGTTGGACACTATAGGAGACAGGTAAGGGCCGTTTGAGATGAGGACACTTGCTAGCATTTTTAGGGTAAATCTACCCACATCAGTGGGATGTGGAAAGCAGGATTGCTGGGTGTTCTCTGCCGTGGCATTGCTGGCTGCAGCTCCCCGGGCAGACAGAAGGCTCTGGCACAGCAGAGGCAGCAGGACTTTCACACTCTTGTGTACTTTGCTGGTTGAGGCCTGAGATCAGTGAGATAATTGGACAATAAAGGTTAAGTGTAAGAGTGTGAGGACAGGATCTAATTCCCTGACTGCCTTGAAGATATCACATCCCTCCCTTGTTCTCTGCACAGGATTAATTTACCCTCAGAGGACTTGTGTGGGCTTAGCCAGCCAGCAAGTGCTGGACCCTACAGCTGTGTCAGGCTCTGGGTTTCAAGAAGGCAGCTGTTTGTTTAGGTATTTTTCTAAGTTTGATGGATTTTTTTTTTTTTCTTTTCTTTTTGTCCTTTCTTTCCTTGTACTCATAGCTGACACCTTATGTTCTGTGTCGGTGGCAAGCTTCCATCACCTCTGGAAAAGTACCTTTGTACTGACCACTGCCAGACAGAAGTGCACACAAGTGGCCACTCGTGGGCTATCCTACTTGGCCAGGAAGAGCAGATTCTTTCTTTCTCCTCAAAAGAGATATGGTGTCAGAATGCTTGAGAAGTACCCCATCTTAGGGCACTGCTTGTGCAAATAAAGTAAAATAAAATAAAATAAAATCCTATCATGTGAAGTAGTAGTAAGAATTAAGGCGAATTGCAAAGAATCCATGGGGAACAGAAGGTATCTTGAAATGTTGTGGCTCTGCTAAAATGTGCTTGCAGAGCCTACTTTGCCAGCAAAATCCAAGGAAAATAACTGTTCATGTTGCAGCAGTGTGTACAGTCAAAGGCAGGGATAATTTGTGCAGAAGGTGAGTTTTCCAGGTGCCTTTGGGTGGCTTGGAAAGGAGAGGAGGTGTTGTGACTTGCTGGGCATCCTGTGCTGTGCATCATTGGGAGGAGTGTCCCAACAGCAACTTGCAGAGAGCTGTAAAGTTGTTTCACTGTCATGAACCTGCCACCTTTCTGGATGATTCAAGTGTGAGAAACAAAAGCTGATGGTTACTGAGATGTGCCTGCTATCACCTTCACCTGGAAACCCCTCAGGTGATGCTTATGAAGTCAAAAGTGGGGCAGAGCCATGCAGGACCTGGAGCAAAGAGCTGTGCTCTGCAGGGTGCCCGGCAGCTGGGCAGCTCCTACAGCATTGAGGCTCTGTCCTGCCTGCATAGAAGGTCTTAGTTGAGTTTCCTGGAAGCCAGATCCTTGTCTCTTGTAAAGAGATACAGCGTAAATATAGTCAGGCTGGGGGCTGCATGAAGCATGGTCTGGAGGATGTGTCTCAGAGTTTTGTACTAAGCTGACCCTGGACAGCTCTATTTTGGTGTTCCTGTCCATTTGGAAAGTGGTGCTGTCTGTGTGTGGTTTGCCAGCAGAGGCTCTGACAGTGTGGAGGCTGAATCAGCGGTGCTTTCCCCATCAGCAAATGGCTTTTGCAGTCAGCTGCCTTCATGTGGTGTTTTCTGTTCTCCATGGCACTGGGCAGGCCCCGAATGAGCTGTCCCTGTGTCACCAAACGGACGAAAGAAACTTATCCAACACCAATTTGATGTGAATAAGCAGACACTTCTTTATTCAGGCACCGGAAACATGGGGGATAGCTCCTTCGAAAACATGTTCCACTTAACAAACAAAACTCACCCCTTTTATACACTTTTCCTGCTCAATCATTGTTACGTAAATTCTTTTACATACTAGGCATAGCATGGCCACTTTTAAATTTAACCTTTACAATGATTGGTTCTAATAGTTAATAACTTCACCAATATTCTCATCCTAAAACAGTCATTGACTGTTTCTATTGAGGTCTACTGATTGGAATCCTTAATATTAAGATCAGGACAGGAAGTGTAGTGGGTTTCCAAGCAGCGTAACTTGTGAAGACAACGCTCTCCTGTAGCTTCTTAACCCAAACAGAAGGGCCCAGTAACTTCTTTGAGGTTTCTGAGGTTACATATTCCAAACACAGCACTCCTGATATTTCTATACCTTATACTTCACAGTTTTCTGCTTATAATCATAGCTAACCCTTTAACATGATTTAATTGATAATTTGATCAAAATATTTATAACACCTGTGGGGTCCCCAGCTGCAGAGTGGGTGGGGGAAGGCAACAGTGAGAGTCTGGCAGAGACCACAGCACGAGAGGAACCATAAACAGCATGGAGAACCTTGGGCTTACTCCTCACAGGACAGAGCACAAGGGTGTCCTGCATCCCCTCCTGGTGCCCCCCTCTCCAGACTGCTGTACCTCTACTGGCCAAAAAGACTTCAGTGTGCCCTTCTAGCACATTTGTACTTAAGGAAATGAGAAGTGATACAGTCTGTCAAGGCAGGGGAAATAACTTCAATAAAAGCTGGAATTACTTGTGTTTTTTTGGGTCTTTTTGTTGCTGTTGTTTAAGAACTGGAGGTAGAGCAATGTTTAGTTTTTCATTGTGGAGTGCTCTATGAAAAACAGTTTTATTCCTTAATAAAGTTAAAATATAAATTGTCAGCATTAGGATGCTTTAATAATTTGTATTTCGTCCTGTAAAGGGTAGCGTTCGTAATTTAGCTCAGGTGGCATTGTACTGACTTGGACTTCCTGTAAAAGCAAGCTACTTTCTTGATTTCTCAGATAATACTGTCAGATCTCCCTTTCTCATGCTGAATTTCCTTGATAGAGTGAAGCTGTAAAGTCTAAAACACATTTATCTATTTTGTGAAGACTTACGGGTTAAGATATGTTTTATGAAGCAACTTCCCATGTGTCTGGTTCCAAAACAGCAGGGAGTCTTCTCTGCAAGAGTGCATGAATTACTCAAGATTAGGCAGTAAGATATTTCTCTAGGAAAAGTTAGCTTTTTCTTTCTTTTCCCCTGTTCTCTGTGTTAAGCATCAGCATCAGGTTATTGCCTTCACTGATTTATGGGTGTATCCCCTGCTCAGAGTGGGTCAGGTTGCTCTGGTGGGACCATAGAGGAGGCAGCCTGTGAGCTGGTTCCTGCTCTGAGAGCAGATTTCAGACAAAGAAGGAAGATTCCCATTTCCAGTGGGTTTTTAAGCATTTAAAAGGCTTATGTTGTGTTAATATGTGTTTGCTCTGCCCTTCCAGGCCTTGGTAACAGCTTTTTTGGGGCTGCAGGGCTTATCCGAGGAAGTACTTTCTCATCCTTAGAACTTTGAGGTTTTTCCTTTAAAAATGTTCTTCTTTCCTCTTTTTTTTTGCAGGTGTTTATTGGACTCTTCAACACATCACAGAACTGTTGTGTTTTGAGATATCCTGCTTAAGCACTCAAAAGAAAATCTGCCAACAGCCAAAAATGACTTGAGTTGGAGAGCTGCTGCTTTATCCCCAGGTAGTGTGTCGGTAGCTCAGTAACTTCTCAGCAGCCCAGCGTGGCACTGTTTGCTTTCAGCAGTTTGCTCAATGAGGAAGTTGCTACTTGTGCCCGTATGGGAATGGCAGTGATCTGCATGTGTTTGTCTCCTGGGGACACCTGGAGTCTCCATAGTGTTCCCATGCTTTTGGACACATCCCAGCTCAGCCATGTAGGGAAATGAGCAGCTGCTGGCCTGTCTTCTGCGCTCCTGTGTGCTGCTTGTGAGGTGTTCATGCATCAGTGTATGTTTTGTACACCAGCCCCCCCTAAATCAGCCTAGTTTGAGCTGTCTTTTGGGCAGTCCTCCTATTGGATTCCCCTTTTTATGACATGATGGGAGCTGAAGGTATCTGCTGGTGTGAGTAGCACAAACAAGAAAGGCAGTGCTGTACAACAGGGTCTGGCTTTGCTTCCTCCAGAGGTAACTTACCTGGAGTGATGTTCATCCGAGTGCATTTATGAGCCCAAACATTCCTCAGACTTTACTGGGGCTTATTTGGCTTTCAGCAGCTGTTCAGTGAGATTTGATGTTGAGAGTGCACTCAGCCCACTGCAGACTTGAAGCAGTTCCCTGGAAAGTCACCGAAGTACCAGGCTGGTGAAGCTCTTGGTGCTCATGAACTCAGAACTTTTTTTTATTTCCAGTTCTGTGCTTTACTAAGTGCTTCATTAATGTTAAAGCCTACGGTCAAGTAAAAACTCACTTCTGGAAATGCATTTGTTGGGATTTGGATACTTACTTTCAGGGATGGGAGATGAAGGAAAGTAAAGTTCTTGCTGGTATAATAACTGGCAATGTTAAGTTTGGCTGTCACTTGTGGAAGGGAATAGAAACAAGGTTTGAGTGGCAGTGGCCTCAGGTCACCATTACATAGCATGTGATGGCTGATAGCCAGCTCAGGTCTTTCTGTTAGGTGTTTGAGGTGGTGGACTTTGAAATGAGATCTTTAAACAGCCTGAAATTTTAGAATTACCCCTATGTTGTCTCTCTCCCCTCCTGCTGCCTGCTCACTGATCTTCATGACTTTACTTCTACGCATACCTCTGCCCGCAGCCCTGACTGAGCTGTTTCCTTTTCCCAGGGCCAGCTTCCACTGTCCCGTCTGGATGAGCCATACACTATGGTTCACATCAATGTGTTGAAAAAGTTCCTGTGTGTTCTTGTGGTGGTACTGATAACAGTGACAGTTTGCCTGTGGAGAGAAACAAGAAGCTACTATGATCCTTTGAAGACCAGGAACGATGATTCGCAGGGGCACAGGACTTCGGAGAAATGGAACACGGTTAAATCACAAGGCCTCTTCCATGAAGCAGCCAGTGATTTGGGGCAGATATCCAAAATGTGGCTTAGTAGCCACAACAAAGTAAAAAGCATCACTTCTGAGACAGCTGAAAAGTCCAAGAAAACAGCAGCCTTTGTGAGGGTATGGGATAAGGACAGCTCATCCAGAAATCTCATACCCAGGCTGCAGAAGGTCAGGAAAAACTACCTGGCCATGAACAAGTACAATGTGACGTACACCGGGAAGAGGAATGCTAAGCTCAGCCCAGACAAGTTGCTCTGCCAGCTGCGGGACAGGGTCAATGTGACCATGATACAGAGGTCAGATGGGCCTTTTGGTACCTCTGAATGGCAGCAATACCTGCCAGGGAAAAGCCTCAGTGAAACAGTGGGACACCTGGGTCGTTGTGCTGTCGTGTCCTCAGCAGGGTCTCTGAAATCATCTCGCTTGGGACAAGAGATAGGTTGGTATCTTTCTGTTAGCATGAAGTCAAATATCATTGTTTTATAATTTAGGTTGAATAGAAGTAACCTGTCATGCTCTTACTGATATATCTCTTGTGGTCAAAAGGTATTTAAAATAATTTGAACTGTTATCCTTAAACTTCTAAAGTCAGTAAATATTTCAGCCTAGCTGGAGATGGAAGTAATAATAAGTTCTATTCTAGCTAGTCCTTCCAATTGTCGTGATCCCATTGGCATCACTAGAGGGTCACACTAATACTGGATACCAGAGAGCAATCTTGGTTCCTCCAGTGTATTTTTCTTGAAAGGGCTTGGGGTGGGTCGTGTAGTGCTCATTGCACAGTCAGAAAAATTTTCATACAGAAAGACATTTTCAGAGAAGAAATAAAGGAAGAGGCTAAAGGGGAAAAAACCCTCCTGGACACAGCCCTGAGCAGTCTGTGTTGAGCAGAGGGCTGGGCACAGTCAGTCTTCAGAGGTCCCTTCCAGCCCCAGTGATCCTGTAATTCTTGCTCAAGGCTTTCCAGAAGTGGCACTGCTTCATCCTGAGCCATAATGCAGTGGCTGAATTTGAGTGGCCCAGAAGACCATGAAAAGCTTTACAGGGATTTATCTATTTGGACAAAATTTGGTGATGTTTTGCAGTCTCATCTGACCATATTTATCTGAGGTTAATCCAATTAGTTAATAAATGCTGAAGCTTTGGTCTTGTACTATGGATTATAAAGAAGCATGTTTTGATACCAAAGCATTTTTTATGTTTAGAAAAGCAGCATGCAGGGAAAACCAGCTCTCCAGTCTTCAACTCAGGATTTTGTACCAGGCAGAAAATTCTGCAGAGTCTGCGGTTCCCTCAGCTTGCTTCATTATTTGCTGTTTGGGGCTCAGTTAGGATTCACACTTTGCTGTACTTTAGCTTCATTGAAGAAGTTTTGAAGTTTGGGAGTTTTCTCTCAGGTGGAAATTGTTTGCAGGCTTTGGTGTTTCATAAGTTGTCAGTCGGATCAGGTCCCCTTGGCCTGCCCTAAGCTGCAAGTAGCCTTCATCTTCTGAAGCATGGAGATGTGGATAGATTTTAATGCATCATTCATGGACAACTTTGGCAAAGCCTTCAGAATCATAGTCCCTCATGGGAGACAGTGTTCTGGTATGTGTTCAGAAGTTCTCCCCCAACCTCCTCTGTGTCCACATGGCAGGTGAGCAGGAGCAAGAGTGATTTGTTAAAATGCTATGAAAGGTGCAATGAAGAACAGCATTGCCTCCTGGTACAAATTGCAGGTGGGAGTTGCTTGGTGTAATTGTTTCTGCCTCTTAGGAGTGTTCGAGGTGAGATGGGTCAAGACTTGGGAAGCCAGTCCTCACTTTCCCTTCAAGTACCTGTCTCAGCTTGTGTGGGTGCCTCTTGGATTCAGAGCTAAAGGCTTGCACAGAAGTGACCTTCTGTTGAGCAGCCTCCCCAGCACAGCTGGCTTCTGCCCAGGGCTATCTGTATTGGGCTCCAGCACTACTGAGTGCAAGCACTACACAGTGCTCGTTCCTCGGGGAGGAGACCCTCACAGGAGTGGGCGGTGATGTTGGAATGCAGTCCATGCAGTGCTGGATTGGGTATGGGAGCTGCCAAGTGCAATGGGCTGTGCTTTGGCTCCAGCACAGCCGAACAGATGTCAGACAGGCAAAGCCCTTTCATTGTTCCTACAGTGCTCTCTGAGCCCTCCCCACACTGAAGCTCTGGTTTGTTCCAGATCACAAGGGATGGATGCTGGGGAGGTCACTGTGTAGTGTGCCTGAGGCAAATGCCATTAACCCCTGCTGGTGTCCCTGCCTTGTGTTTCCCCTGCCTGGGCCACAAACTGTCACCTTTCTGCTCAAGCAGTTAACTCTGCTGGTGCTTCTGCAGAGTTTGGGCACTGGGTGAATATTATGGATTCAAGGAGCATTCTGTGTATTTCTGTATGTTTATTCCCACTTTTTGCCTGATGTATTTCCACGGAGGAAATGTCATGGTTTCATTGGAGGAAGTTGTTGAAAAGGTACTAAGTCTTACAGGCTTAAAATGAACCATTTGCATAGATGAGCACAATGGATCACTGAGTTAGTATTCCAGGAAATATTTGTTCTGTGTAATCATGTTAAGATATCAAATGACCGATTAGTCAAAGTAAGGGAGGCTGGCAGAGCAGAACAGGGTTGTAAACAACCACCTTTTACTGGGCTCTTGGTATTACTAAAGGTTATAAATTGCCACTGAAAAATTCTGATGTGAAAGATACTGAGTGTAGCACAACCACTTGGAGACAGAGAGCCAGCTACTCTGCCAGAGCAGTCACTAAACACCCTTTCAAAGTGCAGACTTAGGGCATAGTAATGCTTGGTGTCTGGCTGAAGTTATATATGGGGAAATTATAACCCTGTGTTGCATTGGTGTGAGGTAGGATGTGGAGCTAAGGGTCTGTAGTGGTAACTGCAGAACCACTTCTCAGCATGGAGACGCTTTTTTCCAGAAACACCGTCTTTCTTGGGTTTGGATGTTGCTTTGGGAGGGCTCTTAAGAAGACCGACTTGTCTAGGAGAATAAAACAGCTGAGAAATCAGTCTTTGCTGCCAGTGATTACTGATCCTCCAGCATTGCTTGTCAGAACACCCCTCTTTTCAAGAAAATTATCTCAAAAAGACCCAGTTCTGGACCAGGTGTGTCCTTCTGCCCTGGATTTTGGCAATTCCCACAGACCCTGACTGCAGGTGTTGTGAGTTGCAGTTGTGTGGCCTCAGTGTGAATGCAGGAAAGATGGTCCTGCTTCTCTAACTCAGCCCCTCTGATCACATGGACGGTTTCTTACGCAAGGCCAGTCATGAGGCAGGGAGAAGCCAGCATGTCAGGGTGACAAGCACAGATGCCCTGTGTGTCACAGCAGCAGCCTGGCTCCAGGATGTTATGGTGGCTTGGCTGGCTGTGCCAAGGCAGAGGAGGGTGCTGGGGGAGTGCTGTGCTATCTTAAGAGATGATGCCAGCAGAGGAAAATGCAGTGAATCCCAAGGCGTGTCAGAAGCTGTGTCTGTTGAAGGCAAAGCAGTGATTTCATTTCTATAATGTGGAAGGCATGCTGGCAGGCTCAGGTCAGCTTGGCTTTCCTCTGTGGTGTGTGTACATGTTTCTCAGGCTGGTCAGCCTCCGGCCTGTAAGAGAGGATGCTGGCTTGCTATTACTTCCTAGTTTCTTAGTTTGCCGCCAGCCATGTGGTAAATTAATTGGCTATTGGTCTATCTCCTGGTAAAGTGTTTGGAAGGACAAAGAGGGAGAGCAAATTCTGGGGTTGCGCTCTCAACCTGACAGTGGGTTGTAGTTTTAAAGAGTAGATTTTAGAAAGTGTATTGATCATGAAGTTTGGGCCACAACTTCGTCCAAAGAATCTGACTTGTTACATGTAGTTGTTAGGTTGAAAGCCAGGGATTAGCCAAACTGTATTAGAAGTGCAGGTGAATAATTTTACATGTCTCTTGTACCACTCAAACCCAGTTGTTGGCTCACAGGTTTTCCTCTGTTTGGCTTTCAGACAGCCACGATGCCGTCTTGAGGTTCAATGGGGCTCCTGTCAGAGGCTTTCAAGATGATGTGGGGCAAAAGACAACAATTCGTCTTGTGAATTCCCAGGTAGGTCTGAGGAACGTGTGCCAAATAGGCCAAGCAAGCATGGTAGAGCTGTGTAGCTGCATTGTCTGGGAGCTGGGCAGCAGGTTGAAATAACACCATCCTGTGGGCTTCTGGGCTCATTTGCTGCCTGGAAGTCTTTAAAATGAAGCTGAGGAGAACAGGACTGTCCATCTGATTTCTCCTGTCCTTAGCATGTGGCTGTAGGATGCGGATGTCTCTCCTTGGAATGGGGGACAGTTGATAAATCTGAGGTGACTGGAGTGACAGCTGGCATGTGCTAGCAAACTTGCAGTAGGCTGCTTGCAATTCATGGCAGGCACAAGGTAATTTGTGTTTTGTCTTTGCACGAAGGGTCTGTGTAGGCACAGGAAGGCCAGCTGCCTGCTGCGCCTTTGGAGTGAGAGGCAGGACCACCACCACAGCTCAGCTAATGCAGGTCAGCAAGGAGGGATGTGCCAAGACATGAGTTGTGCCTGCCCCAGAGATGGGTGTGAAGAATGAAGGAAATTTATTTGGCTTTTAGTAAAAGAGCAATGTTTCTTTACTGCCCAGTGATGCTGCAGACTATTTAGATAACACAGGGCTGCTAAATGGCTGAAGACACTCGGCAAAGGACCCACCTTTAGAGCTGTGGCCTCTGCACAGTCAGGAGAGGAATGGGCTCTGGTGGGCCCAGGACCTCATGCAGAGCATGGCAGGAAGTGCCTTTAATGCAAGGCCTTGCTTACAGAGTTAAATCTTCTCTGCCTCTGAGAGCTCTTTGTAGGTGTGAAGGTTCCCTCCGCTGATTCCCTCTGGCCATCAGGAGGCTGTGAAGGAAAATCTCCAGGGTTAGGAGCGCGTCTAACAGTGCGTTAGCAGAGTTAGTCTGCCACCTGTTCAGCAGCAGAGCGAGACCCTTGCTGTTGTAGGCACATCTCAGAGTGGTTGCATCCTTCTTCCACTGAGCTGTTACCCTTCACATTTGCCCGTTTTGGGAGGAGAAATTTTCAAGTGTAGACGTGCAGAGAAAAGAGGAAATCACAGTAGTATGTGAAGGTGAGGGAATGGAGGAAGACAGTAAAATATCGAACAGGCCAGGAGTCACTGGGTTAAAGACCTGGTGCAGCATTGCAGCACTGAATACAAGCACCTCCTCACCCCCAAGGGGAGGAGGAGGAGGTTGTAGGCACATGAAGGCTGAGGAACTGAGTGAGGGAGAGATGAGTGGTGGAAGTGTAGCTTTTGTAATCCAGAACCAAAAAGGCAGTTTCTTTTCCTTACCCCAAAGCTAAGATTTGTAGGCCTGGAGTTGTCTCTTCTCCGCTTGCTGCCATGCTCTGTGCTGTTGCTCGCTGCATCTTGATTCCCCTGCATTACACCCCCAGTCAGATGGGGGACAGAGTGTCCTTTCTGAACCAGTCTGGCTTGAGCAGACAGATCAGGCTGCTGACATCTTCCTTTTTTTTTTAACTTTCCTGTCTCTGTGTATTTTTATGATGTCAGGTAGGTGTTATCACTGTTATCACTTAAGTAAACTTTCTCTGGAGGATGTGCTCATTGCCAAGCTTACAGTGATATGAAGAGAAAATATGTACATGACCTGTATGCTGTCAGTGTTACCTGCACAGGGAGGAGGGTACAGCTCTAATATGTGGTTGTACAGCTGTAATATGAGTCTCCATGTGGCTTCTCTTAGGACCAAGTGTAGTTACAGCCATGTCATTATAGTGCTTCTGTTCTCAATGCAGGTCAACCTGCAGTCATGGGTGATGTTCCCTCTGAATGGAGACAGCTTAAAAAACTTCAGTTACAGGGAGAACAATATTGCTGCTCTTTGTAGAGGCTAAAGTTAACTCAAAAGGCAGCGTTGATCAGGGAAAAAGATGCTTTCCATGTGAGTAGTGCAGGAGTCTCTTGTCTGGGGTTTCTAAACTGAGCAGCTCTGACTGCAGTCCCTGTTATCTTCAGAGACCATTGGATTGGAAGGCTGGGTTTCTTATGTGTTTTTATTTTCACTTTGAGTGGTTCAATACTGTTCTAGTCTTGGTGACATCATTTAAACCTTCTTGTTAGTGGGGTGGCCAGATCACATTCTGTTTTCAGCTCACTGCAGGAGCTGTGCCTTGCCTTGCCCAGAGCTCTTACAGGCATCAAGTACTGGCTAAACAAGCTGTAATTTATTCTTGTTCTGGAGCTGGCTTTTCATGTGTTATATCTGGGAAAAGGAATGGGATTGGGGCTTGGCTGCTTTTATTTTGGCTCTTGCTGCTGATCAATCCTCAGTCCACTGCCAAAGTGAAGGAAATGGAATCTCCTGAATCTGATCTGTCAAAGCTAGTCTGTATTGAGTAATATCCCTTTGGCACACATGGCCAGTGGACCTAAATTTCTTAATAATTATTTTAAGATACTTTTCTGTAATTTTCTGGCCTGTCTCTAGGATATACATAGGGGTGGATGGTTTTCACAGTAGAGTGGAGTATTTTGTACATCTGTGTGCATAGTGAAAGATTAATGGATTGGTACTGACAGGAAGGCAAGAAATTTGGGATCTCCAAATCTGAGGATATGCTTGTAGGTCCACAAGCTTGGTAGTTCTAAATAAAAAATTTATTTAATGTTGCCTCACTTATTTTTTCAGGCCTTGCCTGGTTCATCAGTAATGCTACCTTTGATGGCATGTTTTCCTGCAGTCTCACACAAAGCATTGATTTGCCCTGGGAAGGCAGTCACATCTTGCAAAAATAAGGGCTGAAGTATGTGCAAGGGAAGTGCCAACGTCATTCTGGAGGACACAGCTCCTTTCTGCAGAGCTGACCAATGACCAGAGTACCTCGTTCCTCCCAGCCCTTGTTTCCAGTTCTCCTGGGCTGGCTTCTTGCTGTCACGGAGAGCACTCTGTGCTTTGGCTGCCTTTGCTGTTACTGGCACTAACAGTCTGCAGGAAGGAAGAGAAAGGAGATAGCACACCAGTGGAATGGAGGAAGGCTATGATGGGAAAGGAGAGTATGTTTAGATTACAGGACATTGACTGTTGGTAGCCAGAAAGAAGGAAATTATTGTGATGTGGCCAATAAATGTACTTACAGGGTAGGGGTTGTATTAACAAGATAATTGTTACACAGTGAAATGGCTAAAGAAGAAATCAGGAAACCAATAGATCAGTTAACTAATTAGGATCAAAAATCTGGGCAAGACCAGTAAGTCATGTAGCAATTTAAATGAATTTTACTACTTAGAAAGAATCAGTCACTATTAAACAACAAATGGACACTAAAAGTAAATGGGGAGCCAGATTCCTCTGGCAAACAGGTTAAATGATAGCTAGCAAGTAGTACCAAGAGGCAGCCCTGATGTGTGGGAGGGCACAGCAAACAACTTGTGGCTGTGGAGGTGCTCCCCACCTGGCTTCTTACCCCTTTGTTTTTGTGCTTGTTTGTACTTCTTCAGGGTTTGTACTTCTGCCAATGTACATAGCTTTGGAAACAATGAAATAAAACTAAAGTGCTCGTGTTCCTTGCCATATCCCCGTCCCTTTGCCGTGCTCTGTCCCACTTGTACCCAGCTGAGGGGGTGGCTGGTGCCAGCTGCTGTGCCCCTCTTTGCCTCTGGTGTCTGCAGGCTGCAGCAGATGTTCACACCTGCAGTGTTGCACACTCCAGCTAACAAGTGGCCTAGATATTTTAGCTGCTGTAAGGAAATGAAACCAGGCAGTACACGTGATCAAGGCCAAGGCCTAATCCCATAGAGTTAAGAACAGATGTGTGGAAACTCTTTTTGCTTTTGGAATAATTCCCATCTGGGCTGGCCGCAGTGTCCTTGTGCTCTGGTTATAGGGACAACCATGCAGGCAGCCAGCTGCTGAGGCAGCTAGGATGCTCAAGGACTAATTGGCTAGCTCATAATTAGATCTGTGGAGAAAATCAGGACAAATGGAAGCTAATTATTATGATTTATGATTACAGTGTTTACAAGCTGTGCCTGTACAGGTTATGGCTTTGGATGGGGAGGACAGGAGATTAATTGTTTGATTCTGATTGTTTTCTTTCCGCTGCAGACCTGGGTTGCCCTTGGGTGTCCCAAGCAGTGGTGGTTGTGTCCAGAGTATAGAGAGAAGAACTCTTTCCTTCTGATTGCTGCTCTGAGGAGATTAAACCTCCCTTGCCTGAGTTGCCCCCTCCCTGCTCTATAGAGGCGATGGGGGGCTTGGCATGAGGTAGGGTTGGCTGGGGGTGCTGTAGTCTCTCATCTCTGGCACTGATGGTCTCACAGCAGGCTGAGCACTGGCTGCCAGAGTTCCTGTTGCTCAGGAGAAGCCACCCACCTGCAGGCCTTTTTTTGGGTTAAATGAAGGTTCTCAATAAAGCCAATGGTGTGTTTGCATTGGGCTTTTCCTGGACTGTCCTGGTGACCAGTGGCAGCAACTGGTGTTCCCTCCTGCTTCTGCTAGTTGTAGCAATGGGATCCCTCACACAGGCTGGGTCACTCTGCGGGTCCTGTCCTTAGTGTGTTGTTGGAGATGGGTAAGAAACCTTGTAAAGCATAATGGCAGTTTTTCTTGTGACTCTTCATGAAGTACTTTGCTGCTAGATAGGACTGGTGTGGATGTTGGAAGGGCATTCCTGGGGCCGTGCCCTTGCTGCACACAGAGGGGCGTGCTCAGGAACCAGCAGTGGGGTGACTCTGGCTGCTTTCAGGTGGGTGCTTGGCTGCCTGCTAATTCTGACAGTATACTGCATATCATTGTATTTGTTGTTGTTATTCAAGCTTGTAACTGTTGAAGAGCAGCAGTTCCTGAGGGAACCACTATATAACACTGGAATCTTAATTGTCTGGGATCCAGCACCATATCATGCAGAAATTCATGAGGTAAGGTTGAGTTTTTTGTAAATAAAATCAGATTCATGTGCTTTGAAGTGCTTCTGTTAAACCACTTCCTCCTAATGCAGGCAATCACTCATTTTAAGGCTGTTCTTGTTTACCTTTTTGTTATTATGGATATATCTGTGTGTTCTTCCAGGAGTATCCCATGTATGAGTGCTCCTAAGAAAACACTTGCCTGTTTCTGATTGCTCTGAAGGGCCTCAGGCCAAGTGTAATGGGTCACCACCTTTACTTTCCCAGGGGCTGATGCCCCAGGGAGGAGGTCACTGCTGGCTGCAGCATTTCTCTCATTAGAGGATGCTTTCCTCTCTCTGACAGCTAATCTAAGATTTGCTGACAGCTGATGCTTGGATATTTCAAGCACCAGTCAGCCATGGGATATATTTGATGCATTATGAATGGATTGGGAAACCCTCTGAAGATCTGTGTCAGCTTTCACGTGTGGGTGTGCAATCCCTCTAGCATTCACTTTTGATTTTGAGTACAAAAGAACGTTGTTTGATATGTGATGAGCCTTGGAGGCTCACAGTGAAAGCAGGTAGGAGTGAATAGATCATTCTTTACTTTTATTTTAAGCTCTGGCTGTAACTGAGAGATCTTTGCCTTCCTTTCTCTGGCCTGCATTTCCTATTTTCTCACTGATGTTTATTTCTGTGCCTGGTCCCATGGCTCCAGGAGGCATAAGGGGCTGTGCATAACATGTACAGCATGTTTAAGAATCAGTAAAACCAGGATGGAATATTTATAGCATAGGGAAAAAAAAATCTCAAAACGACTTTCAGAAAACATAAACCATTCCTACGTGTTTTATTCCTAAGTGTTTTTACTGAAAGGGGAAATTTTAGGATGCTTCGTATTGCAATGTGGAGGAGGATCAAGTCTGTAACATTTAAGGCAGAGCTCTCAATCCCCATCATCTGCTGTTGGGGAGTGCAGAATGAAATTACAAAAGATGCTGATTTCATTTAATGGTCCTTGACTGAGATTTGGGGTTTCCCTGCTCTGTTTACTGAGTCAGCTCACCACAGGGGCCCAAGGGGACAGTGAGTGAGGGTGTGTAGCAGGATCTTTTTCCCCTGCAGCAGCAGGCTCACTCATCCTTGTTTCCTGTTCGTTACAGTAAAGTGGGCCAGAAATAAAGAATCTGACCTCTTGTTTCTGTTTTGCAGTGGTACAGAAAACCAGATTACAACTTTTTTGAAAGCTATAAGGCGTATCGTAGAACACATCCAGAGCAGCCCTTCTACATCCTTAATCCCAAAATGCAGTGGCAGCTCTGGGATATTCTGCAGGAGAATTCTCTGGAGCATATTCAGCCTAATCCACCATCATCAGGAATGCTTGGTAAGATAATTGCCCTCTAAACTTCTGGTTCAGTTTGCAGGCAGGAACTCTCCAGGATGCCTTTTTTCAAAGACAGCTACAAATTTATGGTGCTTATCAGAGTTGTTTTTACAGTGTTTGTCTCATGCCAAAATTTAAGCTTCCTGTCTTCAGAGTAGCAGCTCAGTTGTATTAAAGTAAGTGGTTTGCAGCACCCCTCTGAAACAGCAGTTACAAACATGGCCCAGTTCCAGGCTGGAAGCAAGAGATCAGACTGCAACACTGGGATGGTCTCTAGGATTTGTAGCTGCTAGTGCCAGAGCAGTTCCCACAGGGTACAAGAGGAAGGATGTGTCTCCTGTGGACTCAGATCTGGTGAGGCCAATAAATCTGATCACTGCAGATGAATTCTAAAGGCTTGCCTGTTTATCTTTTCCATGTATTATTTATATATAAATGTATGTGTATGTATATATGTGACTTACTGGGGGTCTGTGGAGGGTCAGACTCAATAGCTGCCCTGAAAAGGTCAGCAATGTGCCCCCTTACTCAGCATGCCAACATCTTGCTTGTCAGCAGGCTAAATTCAGCCTCTGAGCAAAGGAACTCATTTTACATTCTGCTGTTGCAAAAGTTTTCCTACTTAGTGCAGAGTAGATCTCATGACCAGATGAATAAAAAGGAGTGAACCTCTGGGGAAGCTGCCATGTATTTGAAATCACAGCATGGATGTATAGCCTTGTTTGCCATGGAATGTCCAACTGCTGTGCTTCCGCCCTTTGTCTGCTCCCATCTCTGTTCCATCACTGCTGGGGCAGAGGCACTTTCTGTCTCTGTGTAAACAGAGTCACTTCATGTTTTTGCCAGGCCCAGTACCTATTAAATCATTGCTTGGATATGTGTAGAGCAGCTGTGCAACAGCATAATCAATGACTTCAGCAGCAGAATTGTTAACCGGAGTTACGGGCTGGAAGACAGACACGTCAGACAGCAGTTCCTCTGGGGCTTACCTTTGGGCTTACCTTTACCTTGGTTTTTGCTTTGTAAAACAAGTCACCTTGCCAAATTCAAGGGCATAGATGAGTTCCAGTTTCCATTTTTGTGTTCCCTGGAAGGCCTGAGTGTGACTGAAATTTTTTTTTTGAAAAGGTGGATGAAAACAAGTTTAAAATATACTTTAAATTCTTTTAATGTCTTGCAGTTCTTCAGATTGTGCATGGTCCCCGATGAATTTTCTGTGATGTTACACATTGTTTCAGTTTCTCTGGTATATTCTTGCTATTTCTTGCACTTAGAAGAAAAGTAGCTGGTAACTATGGCTTCCACCTGATCTGGCCAGCAGGCTGGCTGTGCCCAGCACTGACTGATGTGATGTCCTCGAGTGGTTCCTGTGCTTGCCAGAAGACACAGGAGGGCAGCACTGCTCTGCTCCGGGGAGCCTGAAGAGCAGAGGCTGCTTGGTCTCCCTGAGCATCTCCCAGCACAGTCCCTTTCATATTCCCTGCACTCACAAGAGGAGTGAGTGGGACAAATGCAGAGGTCTCATCTCTGCTTATCCAAGCAGGTTTGAGATGGGCTGTTCAGATCAGCTAATTGCAGTGCACACTTGGCAGACACCCAAGTTTCCATGAAGGTCACAGATAATGGTAGCACTCTTAAAAATTGTCCTTTTGGCATGGTTATCACTGTAAATGATCTGCTGAAATCACATTGATTATAACTTTGCAAGGGAGGGCTTCAGAAAAGAGCCCTGTCTGGCCAGACTTGTTTTCTGCCCCTCTGCTCTGAGCGTTTCTAAAGTAAACCCTTCCCCTTGGAGCTGCCTGCTCCTTGCTGACTGCCTGTCCCTCTGGAATGTTTAACCCTGTCTCTGATGTGATGTGGGGGTGTCTGCTGTCTGTTCCCCCCCAGGCATCGTGATCATGATGACACTCTGTGACGAAGTGGACGTGTACGAATTTCTCCCTTCCAAGCGGCAGACGGACATTTGCCACTATTACCAGAAGTTTCATGACCATGCCTGCACCATGGGAGCTTACCACCCACTGCTGTTTGAGAAGAACTTGGTGAAGCACATGAACCAGGGCACGGATGAGGACATCTACACCCACGGGAAAGTCACCCTGCCCGGCTTCCGAAAAGTGCATTGCTAATGGATTGGTTTTACTGTGTTTAGTTTTCCTTGACTTTCAAAGCACTTTTTAAATCAGGGTTGTCAGATTTGTTAGGTCTAAGCACTGGTGTGTTTTGACAGCTCTTCCATGTAGCAAGGCTTGCTCTTAGGACTTTGTTGACCAACTCTGAGCTGTAAGGCTCGCTGTCGTACAGCCATGCCATACCTGCATGAGTCACTGCAATAAATGGACTCCCAGTGGAGCCAGGCTCATGCAGCACGTGGATACCTCTGTCTTCATCTCAGCTGATGATGGTGTAGGGGAGGCACAGGAGAGGCTTTCTAAGCAGAGATTGCACAAGTCAGGATCGTACGATGAGTGTGGTTTGGTTTGCTTCAAAGGGGTTATGACAGCCAAAAACCTGGTCCTTTGGGAAATGTGAAAAATAATTTAAAATTTGTTCCCATAGTCAGGAGCTCTTCAGAGTAGGGCTGATTTACAGAAATGCTGTAAAGCTGTGTACTGATAAGCTAAACTTCTGGTCCAAAAATTTGATTTTATAAACAGTCTGTGAACTTCCTTCCAAATTGTAAGACTTCTGAAACCACTCAGGTCATATTTTTGGCAAAGGAGGAGGAAGGTAATTCACAATTCAGTGAACCTTGCAAGACTTTATAATCTTTTTACTTTTTTTTTTAAAATAATTTAAAATCAATTTTAGTGATAATTTACTTCTCCAGTACAGTACTGGGCTTGGTACAGAAAAACCCTTATATTGGAAATGTTTTGGGAAGATGCTCCAAGGCACAAATGGGAGAACTCTCTGGAAGTTGGTGCCTTTTTCCAGCTCTCTGCTGCTCTACCTTTGCAATTGTTGGTAAATTACTTGCTGTACCCTGTAACGCAAACACCACCGAGTTGCTGCTAGATGAGTTCAGCCCTCTGCAAGCTTACAGAGAGGGCATCTCCCGACTGCTGTGTGCTTTTCTGAATAGGTGGAGAGCAGGTTTGCCACTTCCATGCTTCATGAGTGGTGGGGAGGGAGAGCGTGCTCTGCTTGTCATGCTGAAACACAGGCAGAGCTGAGAAGGGCAGCTTCTTCCTGCTCCAGGGACCCCTGTGGCAGCAGGGTGGAAGTGGGAGCTCTGCAGTCTCTGGGTGGTGGTGAGAACACCTGCCCTGTCTTCCGTACTGGTGCGTTTCATCACACCTGTAAAGAAAGCTTTTTCTTCTCCTGTTTTGAATAAATCCTGTGAAGTTATTGGCCTCTTCTTGCCTTGCTGGATGGTAAATGTCTCGTCTCCATGGCCCTGGGGACTTGTACCAGCCTTGTGCCGCTGCAGGCACAGCTGTTCCCAGTGAGCCCTCAGCTCTTGCCCTGCTGCTCCTCCAGCTCAGAGCCTGCCTTTCTGCACGCCCATCTCTTGGGATGGATTGGACCTGTCAGTGTTTACAAATTACATACAGGTAAAAAGATCCAGGTCCTTGCTCAGAAGCACCACTAGGACAGGAATGCAGTGAAGGCAGCTGTGTCTTGGAAAGCATTCCTTTTCACTGCCAGGGGAGAAGAGAGCTTACGAAGGAAAAGCCATCGGGGTTGCCTGGGAGAGCCACAGTGATCCTCTCTCCATCTCCACTCCTGGGTTTTGACAGTCCTACCTCTCTTCCTTGGATCAAGGAGGTATCTGCCACAGCAATCTGCCTTCTTCTTATGTATTTAGTTGAGATTTGAATAGCTTCTGACTTTTTTCCTGGGCTGTTTCATCTGTTACTTCTCACAACATTATTATCCACCAACTCCCCCACTGTGGAGCTGGGGCTGTGTAATGGATGGATGGTACGTGGCTTGTGGGAAGCAAGCACAGGCTGCCTGCTGCTCACCTGGGGTCCCAAATCTGCTCTCCTGCAGGGCTCCTGCAAGAAGACAAAATGTCAAAGAGATTCCTCAGATCTCTCAGAACCCTTGGTTACTTAGGGGCAATAGTCTTGCACTGGGCATGGAATTTCAAATGTTATGCTAACAGTTTTAGCTGCATCCAGTGTGATTCATTTACAGTCTAAACAGAGTTTTACAGGAATTATGACAGAGCTTGAAATAAACCAGTGTTAACCCTCTTTTTTTTTTTTTCCTCTGGCTAGATCCAAATCTAATATAAATTGCAAGTGACGACAAATCTGGTATTTAGAAGAGCCAGGTGTAAATTAGTGGGCAGTAATTGCTAGAGTGTAACAAAAGCCTCATCTCTCCTGCAGTTGCTACCATTTCCAGAGTGAATAGTTTTCTGTCCATGTAGAAAGTGGGAAAGGGGCAACACTGCCCTTTCCAGTTAGCCACTGAAGGAGTAAGTACTGAGAAGGATGCTCTGTGAGTATCTGGAAAGGCTGGAAAATACTTCCAGCTGGAACCTGTTTTTTCCCCTCTTTGCCTTTGCATTTTTAGAGAGCTATGGACACGGGTTGGGAAGAGGTTATGTGGTCAGACCAGAGCCCAGAGGAGGTAAGTGCCACTATCAGGAGTTCATGGCTGAATGAGGAAATATCTGGGTGATGTAAAAGCAATGACAGTATGTTACTGGCAGAGGAACACTGGACTTCATTGTCTTTAAAGATTTTTCATTGTCTGGGCTGACAAAGGTGCCTGTGAGTTTTCATGGTTTGCTTTCACTAAAGAATAGAAGAAGTCCCAGAAATTCAAACTGTGCACGTGAGTCAACACCCCCATTCTAGCTCCCATAAGAATGGAGTGGGTGAGTGGGAGCTAATCTGACAACACACCAGTATATGAACAGTGATGGTTAAAAAGGTACAATGCTGGCACTCCCTGAAGGGAAACAAGCTGCCCCAGCCTTTGTTTTCTGTTCACACACCCAGCTGAAGGTGTGGGTGCAGGCAGGATGGCTCATCCTCCTCTGCTGTGTGAAGTCTGACGCTCTTGCCCAGAGCTGTGGGTGTTTGATTTCACTGGGAATTGTATCAATCTGGCAGGGAAACTTCGGCACTTGCGTCAGGCAATGATACAAGGCACAGTATGGAAGCATCAGGCTTCATTTTGAGCAGATAATTTGTGTGCATGGCTATACATACCTTAGTTCCTGTGCCTGTGCATTTATAGGAGAGGTGAAAGTGCGAGTTTGTGGGGGTGTGGATGTGTTACCTGGTGTCCTGAGCAGGGAGAAGTGACGCATGAGGATGTTTGTGTCTCCAGGTTTTGCAGGGGTTTGTATCTGTGTGTTCATTTGCTTACACTTAGCTTTCAATTTCATGTGTAATAAAGGGAGAATTTAATTTTAATTGTCTCTTGACAGCCAGGTAGACTTGAAGCTTAGTGTTCTACCACTAACTTGTGTTCAGTGTACACTGGAGAAAACGAATTTGAGGAGAAGATCTAAGCAGTGAGCATTTGGGAGAAAAAGTTCTTCAGTTCAAGGTATGTTTTAGGAAGATACATGGGTGTTTGCAAAGGCAGAATGGAAGATGAACAGGGAAAATCAGGTGTCAGAGATGGTTTGAAAAGGTGTTTGTTTGGTGCAACTTGTTCTGAATAAGTCTTTGAAAGCCAGAGAAGGGCAGGAGCAGAGTGAATGGACTGAAAGTGGCTTGGTTTGGCTTGGTTTGGCTTGGTTTGACTTGGTTTGGCTTGGTTTGGCTTGGTTTGGCTTGGTTTGGCTTGGTTTGGCTTGGTTTGGTTTGTAGTGAGTGACTTCTGGCAGAAGTTGGATCTCTTGGAGCAGAAACAGACATTTCCCAAACCACAGTGATCTTGGCTTGCTGTTTCCATTCAGGTCTGAGTGTGCTGCTGGTTTTGGATGCCAGTGCACATGGAAAGCTGTGCTTATGGGAACAAAACCAACTTGGAATGTCTTTATTTCCATTCCTGCAAATGCCTTGCAGTGTTTTTCCTGCCTGGCCCTGGCGTCCTTTACAAAAACAACAGTGAGGTGCTTCCATGGGCCAACACCAATTCTGATCTGTGACAAACAAAAATAAGGAGATTAAATAAGACAAACCTTTGCTGATTCTGCTCCAGGATAGCTCTGGTGTGTGTTACCACCTGTTCCAACCCCTAGAAATTTACACAGAGCCCTCCATGGGTGCTTAGCTTGTACCACTCAGGTGATGCTGAATTGCCCTGGGCCATTTCAGGTCTATGCACCTACCTTGTCAAAATGGGGAATATCTGAATCCTTCTCTGATAGTTAAAGACAAATGAATTGCAGGGCCCTGGATGGTGAAAGTGATACCAGCATTTGCAGCACTCATTTCCTTTCCCAAAAGAAAATAATAATCACTAATATGTGTGAAAATAGGCTGTATTTCATTAATAGCCAGTTTCTGGTATATCCAACAGCATAAAAATAGGAAAACTGAATTGTATGCTCAGTGTGTGGTTTATATATTACAAAATTACTCTTATTTATGGTGTCTGAAATATTACATAAATACTAATTTTACCAAGTATATCAAGGGGGAACTTCCTTAGTTTTCTCCTCCTCAGACGAATGTTCCACGCTGATTGAGAAATGCTGAATAGCTGCATTGGCACTTAAAATGCTTCCAAAAATGGAAGCTGATCTTTAACTGGGATAAGTTACTGGAATATGCTACCTTCAAGGAAGCTAGAAATCATTTTCATGAACTGAGAATCTGTTTCCCCTCTCAGTTGCCTCTTTTTTCCTCTGGTATCTTCACAGATGTTATCCTAGTTGATTCTCTCTTGGTTTATCAAAGATACATTAAAGGCACACATTTCTTAAATAAATAGGTGTGAGGGGGCATTTGCACTGGAATTTAAGAGGGCTGCACAAACACTTAAGGCTGGACCTCCAGTGCCTGGGACAAACTGCAGAGCAGTTTCTTGCTAAGGGAACAGAGTTTTATAGGGAATTCAGAAGGTGCTGTCCTGTCCCAGGTGCCAGTTTAAGGCAGTTTGTGTGGAATGTGTGAACCAGGACTGAATCTGAAGAGTTTAAGGGAAACAACAAAGAAAAATTGTTTTGTTAGGAATGAGGTGCTCAAAGCAGTTTTGACAAGAAGCAACTTAATCTTGTTGCAGTAGGACTGGCATGGCAGATAATTGGAGCCTGACCAGGCTAATTGTGACCCATAGGCTAGACAAACTCTTTTCTTATTTTTAATAAGTAAGAGTTCTAATTTGCATAAATAAGGTATGCAGTCTCGTATTTGTTTTGCTTTCCCGCTTCCAGTTCTAGACCTTGTTTGTGTAGGGAGAAGGGTGAGTGACTGGGACAATGAGACAGAGATTTGGCTTTGAATGGCATGAGGTAATTGTGGGTAAGTTGTGTATCCTGGCAGCAGGCTGAGCTCTGTGTCCAGCTGCCCTCAGGAGGTGCCAGGTGTGTGGAGTGCGGTTTCTGCCCCATCATTTCAAGAGTGTTGCAGTCTTGCTCAGTAAGCTCTGAAGGTTGAGGTCTCTGAGAGAGCTTGAGCTGGCTTGGAGCTCACCTCACAGCTGAGCTGTTTCCTCTGAGCTTCCCTGTTGAGCTCTTGGGGAGGTCTGAGGTGTCCGTGTGCTCTCCTGCTCTGGGTCATCTGCTCCTGCCACCAGGTGGAGGTGACACAGCTGTGGCTGGGAGCGGCTGCTTTGCGTGCCACCATCCAGCTGCCAGTGCTGGTGAGGGGTGCCAAAAAAGAGCCATAAAACAGGTCTGTTTTCATAAACTCAGCCCACGCAGTCATTGTTGGGTTGACTGCACTGGCCCTACTCGGGCCCTGCTGAGGTGGAGGTGGCTGGGGAGGTGCTCTGGGCAAACCTGCACTGCAGCAATGCCAGCCTCTGGCTTTCTCTTCTCACGAATATGGAACTCAAAAACAGAGTGAGGGGGCAATGAAATAATCTCCTCCCTGGCTCTGTCCTATGAGGAAGGAAGGGAGGTCTCTCCAGATCTCAGTTCTTGATATGTATGAAGCAAACAAGGGCAGAATAAGTGAGTGGGAGTGGGTCTGGGGTGTGTAGGGACGCCTGGGGCTGGAAGCTGGGCTTTGGTGAGGCTGTGCTGCTCCAGCTTTCTTGGTGAAAGTTTCATCCAGCTCTGCATGCCTGTCCCTGGCTTCCTGATGCCTTCCTGCCTGTAGACACCCAAACCTGTGCCCTGAAGGAATTCTGATTTACTCTGGTTTAACTCTGCACTTTTAGTTAGTAATGAAATATAATGATGGTGCTATAATGCAGCATTGTCATATGTGGCAGAGAATGGAGAAAATAGCAAATGAGTAGCCCTGGTGGTATGCGTGAACAAGGAAGTGTATGTCAAGAAATCAGCTATTTTTATCACTGTTTGCCATAAAATGAACAGTACAGGAAATAGTTATAAGCTCAATTAATTTTCAGTTCTCTTAAATAACTATTAATATTAAAACAAAGCTTGTGCTGCCCCCTGCTCCCCGCCTTTCTGTCCAACCCTGTCATCCCAAACATGTCAAAGGCCATGCTGGCATCCAGGGATTCCTGCTCCATGGAGGAGCTGTGTCACCCCACTGCACCTTCCCCTGCCCCAGAAAGTCTCTGAGGGCTTGGAAAGGGACAGTGATGGTTGTGGGTTTCTCCTTTATGAAAGCTGTGTGCGTGCCTGTGGTCTGATCCTGTCACCGTTCTCTATCCATCCATTCTTGGGAGCAGATGGTTTCTATAGAGCTGTGCTTGATATTTCCATAACCTCAGCATTACATGGATGCTTTTATTCACTAATCTTCCAGTGTAAGCAATAAAGCATCTTTGGAAAAGCTGATACACAGATTAATAGCAGCTGAGCTATCCCGTCACCTGAAGTCCTGCTTTGTTTTTTGTGAAGTGTATTTTGTCAGTACACACCTCTTAAATTCCCCTCTGTGCCCAGCTGTGACTGAATGTGGGGGGGATGTTGTCACAGGGGAGTTGCTTAGAGAAAAAAACCCAGTAAATAAATACAGAAAAGTTCAGCCTTGTGATTCGCTGAAGCAGATGAAGCTGAGGTTGTAATGTGGCAAGAAGGTCATTAAAGGTGAGGAGAGGGATGCAGCTCTAAAGGAATTTTACAGTATTAAGGTACCAGTACTGTACAGCAAGTGTGCCTGGGGGCTGTGCACCGCACTGCTTTCAGCATAAGGACCCTGGAAGGGCAGATTTTTTGCGTCTCTGGTACAAACCATATGGAGGTGGATACAGATGTTTGTGCCAAGCATTTTGTAACAAAATCCCTGTACTGCAGAGCTTAACTTAATCCCTCCAAGCTCCCCAAAGCCCTTGGGAACACCTGGGTATCTTGCTTGAGGTTTTTTAGTTGTGACGAAGTTGCACTTCAGAGCTCTTCTATGGATCAGCAAATGCCAGAAACACTTTTTATTTTTCTTTCAAGCTGGGCTAAGCTTGCAGTGACTGATCAGTACAAGCTTGAGAATTACAGTGCTTATGAAAACATGTAGGGTCACTGACATCTGTCTGACCTGGTCAAGTTAAAAATTTGCTCTCTGTTTATTTGCTAATGTACCTTTTGCTTTGATTAATAAAGATAGTGATCTGGCAGAACTGAGTACAGTATTTCCAAGAACACAGCTCTTAAAAACAGCTCTTCCTTTGAAGTCAGAAGGTGATTATTCCACCAAGAACAGCACTTGGCACTTGTTCATGGTCGAATAATAACAAAAGGTTAGTGATCAACAGGGAAACTAACCAGGAAATTGAATGTTGGGTGAGAATGGGAAGAGCTGCTGTGCAATCAGTTTCAGGAAATTCTGTAAGACAAACAGAACAAAAGCCCCAAACCGATATTATCAGCAGCATATCCAAGGGGCAAAGTGTTGACACGCTCCTTGACGCACCTTGGCAGTCAGGAGTGTCCTGAGTCAATGTGATTTTTCTGCAGTATTAATATTTTAAGCTTCTTTATGGAAGCAAATTCACAGGCACCCATAGGAAATGCTGTAGTGCTACGGCAACTTCCCATTTGCAAACCTGGACAAGTCCTTGCCTGCTGCAGAAACTGGAGCATCTCCCCTTGGGTGATTGATGTGAGGAGCCAGCAGTCCGTGAGGAGACTGCAGGAAGGGGTTCTGTGCTGCTGTGCTGGGTTCCTTCTCACTTTGCCGGATTTGTGCTACTCGGTGTGATTGAAGAAGTCATTTGTGTGCTCTTGGGACTCTGCTGGCTTTTATTGCCACATGAGATGTGTGTGTATGTACAGGCATAAGGGGAAGAAGCAAGAAAATTGCAGAGTGAAGCAGCGGTGTTTAAAGCAAGAATGGCAGCGAGGGGCATTCCTGGCTTTTCTGCAGTATTCAGGATTCCTAACAACACAGCAATATCTGTTGTGAGGGTGGGACACAGTTGGAATTTGGGCAGTGGAAACATTTGTGCATGCTTCAAAGTGTGAGCACGTGTAACCAGTGGGGATCTTCACACTTCGGCTAAAGGCCACGTGTAAATGAAAATGAGTTTCTTTCATTCAGCTGCTGTTTAATGAGTTTTGACTGCCTTAGTTGAGTTCCCAAGATCAGTGCTTCCAATCCATTCAGGTTGTCCTAGGTTGGTCAGTGCCTTTACTGCCACTCTTTGGCTATTTAATTTTGTAGTATTTGAGGTAATTAAAGCCACTACTGTAGTCTAAAACCAGGTTTCTAATGTCTGCTGCCACAACTGTTGCTCACTTTCTCAAGATTGGTAATCTGATTCTTTGAGATATCTGTCTGGAAAAAACCCAACCAACCAAACAAAAACAAACAAACAAAAAAACCCCTCAAAACTCTGAATGTATCAAGTGGGATAAAATCACAGCCTCCTCCCTCCAACTGCAGTAGGTACTTTCCACACAAAAGTACACACTTAAATTAAAACAGCCTTTGATATACATTATAAAAACTTGCACAATTACATCTTTCTCATTACAAAGCTAAGGGATTGAGTACTTAAAATGAAGAGTCCCTTGACCTGTTTGAGGAAAAATACCTGGAGCCTGATGGTTTTCTCGTGTGAAGCACTTTAGCATCACCTCAGAACAGCAATTGTCCATGTTTGGGGAGTTTCCTATCCCCAGTTCATTAGTTTCTGTTCAGATTCTGAAGTGCCTCTGTCCCTGAATCCTTTGATGTGCGTGGAGTCAGCCAAGGGGTGGGATTGCACTGCTGCTAGAGCGGGACCATGGATGGTGGGGAAAAATAACTGATGGATTCTTCCACGTTCTCCTGGAGACTTCCGCAGGAGGAGGGGGTGCAGCTGGAATGTGTTGCCTCCCAGCTCCCCCAGCCCCTTCTCTGCTGCCTCTGGGCAGGGAGACAGGGCAGCTCTGGGGTAGCAGGGGCAGTGGTTCAGATGCCAGCGGGCTCCTAGGGCAGAAGAGTTCCTTCCTCCATGGGAGATACTCTGTTGTACAGGGTCAGGAGACTCGTGTGCCTGTCTATTTTTAATAAATTGGAAAAAGACTTATACCGTTCTATCTCAACCCCTTAAATATATGCATGTGGCTTTTCCCCTCTTGCACGTTTTTTTTCTAATTATAATTTTCTGACATACTTCCTGGAAGCCAAAGTTATTAACATTTATCCTCCCAGGACTAAAAGCCTCTGTTCAGCTCTGAGTCACTCTTCCAATTACAAATTAATTTATCCAGCATTACTCTTTGCTGCGATGAGCAGCAATGAGCAATGCACCAGTCTCAGACGGAAATTTGCAGAAGGGAAGAAATAACATGTCTGTGGTATATCTCTGGGGCTCAGCTTCGTGAGAGGTGTATTGAAACAGGCTGAATGTTTGGGAAGGCAATAGGGGAAGTGTGATGACTGATTTACTCCAAGGAGTTTTACAGTGTGCAAGTGGAACAAACCCCCAGTGCAGGGGAGTTCCCCAGGGCTCCTCCCTGTCACCTTCCCTCCCGGACTCTTGGGGCAGCAGCTTTTAAATTAGCCTTGGCTTTCTCCCTGCTAACCCGTTCAGGAGAGGATGTGGATTGCTGAAGGCATCTCAGTGCTCCAGTTTGCAGACCGCCAGCAACTTGCAAAAGAAGCGTTTGTTTATCTGTGTAGGTTTAGATCACTCTTCCCTGCTTTTGGAAAAAATGCAGACACTTGGCTGTTACTCAAAATAGAAAAAGCATTATTGAATTATATAGGTGGTGGAAAACAGCTACAAAGCTTTTAGCTGCTTCCACCACAATGAAACCTGCAGTGTCTGTGCCCAAACCTTGGACTAACTGGTGTGAATCCCTGTCAGAGTAACAGAGCCAGTCGTGCTGAGGAAGCCTGCAGGGAAATCATATACCTGAAACGTGGGAAATGGCATTTGCTTGGGGATTGTCTGCCAAGACAGAACTCTTATGAGTCAATAAGTCATCATCTGGAGGGCATCAGCATGTGAATCTGCTGTGCATTTGGGTCATCAGTGAAGAGGCATAAGCTCAAATCCCTTTGGGGTCACCTGAACTCCATTGAGGGCGCTCCCATTGCATGTGCACATCACCCAAAGGCAGAACTGACACCTGGCCTGGGGAGCTGCTCATTAAAAGCCATCTGTTTGGGAAGCTGCAGTGTCACTTGCCTGGATCTGACAGTGATTCTGTAAATAAACCTTTGCCTTGACAGATGGGTCAGTCTGAACTCCAAATTGTGGGTTTGGGTCCCTTCCTCGGGTTGCACCCACTCGAGAGGAGCATGGCCTGGCCAAACATGTTCATTTCTGTAACCCCCTCACTTGCCTGGTCAGTTCCAGCAGGTTTAAATGGATTTCCTCTGTCCCCCTTGTCTAAATTACTTTATTCTTACCTGAAAGCAAATTCAAAGAAGTACAACTAAAATAAATATCCCCTCTCTTTTCTTGGGAACGCAGATCCCTGTTTGTTAAATGTGCCTGTGACCTCCCAGGTTAATTGAGCAACTTTCCAATGCAGCGTGGGGGTAAACCTCTCCTCTAGTTTGGTGTCAGATGGCAAATCCAGGAGGTGGAGGCATTTCCTGCTGAGAGGGGCTTTGGAATTGTGTAGAGTGATGGGCAGCCCTGCTGGTGCTGCCTGCATGGGGCAGCTGTGTGCAGCAAGGGCCCTCATCCAGGAGCAGGGAATTGTTGATGTCACTGAGCTGGTTCCTGACACCAAACCAGGAGCCAGGGCTCCTGCTTCCATTAGCAGCTGCAGACTCAGCTGAAGATGTTTTAGCACTGGAAAGCCTGTCTGATTAATCTTATTCTTATTGATTTACCAGTGTGTCATTGTCTGGTTTTTCCTGCAAAGTGGTGGGGGCTTTTAGGCAAATTATATTTAAAAACCCAACATGTGGAATTAAGATTGAATGAAGCTCTTTCTGCTGCTAATCAATATTCCTTTATTCCATAAACATGTTTTTATTCTATCATCATCATTTTGGATTGAATGGAATGTTTTTGTTATTTACCATATTTATAAGTCAATTATCTTGGTTTTTCCTTTTGTTTTCCTCTCCCTCAGTATCTAGGCCTTTCAAGGTGAAAACCATCATTGCTGCTGGGGCTCAGCAGTGGAAAACCCTGATGGGACTGAAGGGCTCTCCATGGAGCGTGCATAGAGGGGTCACTGGCGGGCTTCTGTGGAAAGAGCTGGCTTTATTTCTGCCAAGATCCTTGAGACCTCAGCATTGCTCCTACTAATTTTAAACTTGTACGATGTTTCTCATGGACTCTTTATAGATTGGTTGCTCTTCAAAGGCCCAGAGGGACTTTTTCTGTAGAGCAAGCCTGAGAACTACACTCGGGGAGACTCGCCAGGAATCCAAGTCTTTCATTTTTCAGACTCAAGTGTACAGCTCACTAAGCAGGGTGAATCCTGCAGACTTAATGCAGCTTCTCAACTCGGACTGGCCACATTGATGCTGAGGGAGCTGCTCAGAGCCTTCAAATAAAGGCTTGTATGTGTATGATGTGTGTGGGGCTGGAGTCAAAGCTACCGAGAGCCTCCAGTACCCCAAAATCTGTCCCTTTTGAAAACTAGGCTGCTGAGTGAAGATCTTCTGCAGCTGCCATGCTCCTGAAAAGTTAGGAGAAGACCACACACATCCTCACCAAGAACAACTTACTTTGGAGAAGTCAGTTTTCACACCTGACTGACTCGGTATGCCGTTCTTTCCTCCCTGGGTTCTGCTGTGCTGGAAAACTTGCAGCCAGGCTGAATTCATTGTTTTGGAGCTTAAGGGGAGAGTTAAATCCCTCTTCTGCTTGGTCATGCACATGCAGGGGTTTCATTCTGAGAGCAAACCCCTCAGTAGTGAGGACTAAGCATCAGTGGGCAGAAATAAAGACAAAGAAACAAACAGTCCTCTCTAAGGTTGTTACAGAAGGCATTGTGCAGGAGTACCTCAAATTACCGACTGTATTTGGGTTATGTAGATGGACAAGATAGGATCTTTTCCCTATGTTTCCTCAAATTCCAGTCTGATGTGAATGAATTGCCAAACCTAGGCAGGTCTAAAGCAAAGGCAGGTAATTGGTCATATAGTACTTGTATAAATCTGTCTCCAGTTCTTGTGGTGAAACAGGGCTATGTGCACTTTGACATTAATCATCTTCTTTTATTTTCCATCTTTCCTTAAATAGATGCTGAAATTCCTTCTCCATTGTTCATCAGTTTGGGCTGTATAACTGTGTCAGTTGATAATTTAGAGCAAGTGGAATAGGATCCTCTGTATTCATTCCTCCCATGTCTCCTTTGGAAGGATGTTTTTCTTCTCGGATCACAGCAACTTCTGCTGAAAGTATTTGTGGCTGGCACTTAGTGCATTTTTACTACATTTAGATCACAAGGGTGACACTTGCATGAACCCTCGTCAGTGGAGCTTTTTTCAGCATCTTTGCCTTCAAAAGCACTCCAGGCTTTTGAATCTCATCCGTGGGAGGTACTTTACAAGGGTTCATTAGGCGTGAGCAGCAGGCTTTGATTTATTTGATGAAAACAAGTCTATCATGTGAGATGCTGGCTGCTGTGGGACTGCAAGCAATGAGAACTGTGGTCTGTTAGCAACATCCAGTGTGACAAGGCAAATGTGCTGCCACTGGAGCTAGCAAGAGGCCTTCTGTGAGCTTGTTGAGATCTTTGGCTTCGTTTTCATCTTGGATTATAGCTGTGGCTGAGAGTGCTGCAGGTGTGCAGCTGGATCATGCTGTCTGCTGGCCATCAGCACATTTGTGGTGGCACCTCATAAAAGCTCTTGTGGGCTGGGGTATCTCCAGGGGCTGGGGCATGCCAGCCTTGTGGCAGGAGGCTCCTCCCCACCCCGGGGTGGTGCTGGGGTGGGATGTGCTGTGCCCAGGCCAGGGCAGCTCTCTCTGCTCACAGCAATGCTGCTTCCAGACTCCTGCTGGTGCCGCCCTGCCTCTGCTGAGTACCTGAACCAAATCACTGCAGGGGGGTTTGCCTCATGGGAAGCAGGGGAAAGGGCTGGCAGGAGCAGACCACGATGGACATGCACATTTTACATCTCTTGACATGTCCAGAGCTGTGGTGCACCTTGCAGATTGAAGAGCGGGTGCTCAGGGCCAGACCCTGGCGTTAGCAGGGCAGGACTGAACTCTGGTGGCAACCCAGTGCTTGTCCTTTGGAGGACTTTTGGCTGCGTGAGGCTATGGAAAGTTGATCTGAATTAACTTTTAAAAAAGCAGATTGCTTAAATTGGTTAAACCTTCCTGTGGACTTGGATTTCAAATAGTCTTCCTTTACTATCATCTACTTCATTTTAATACATCTGAAAGTAGAGTAAGGACCACTAATTCAGAATCAAAACAACTTAATGCAGATCAACCAACTCACTGTAAACCCACACCCCTACGTTAACTCCCATCAATTTCCCTCTGTGTCCCTGTGCAGGCAGGGCCAGGGCCCCAGGGGCCTCCAGCATGGTTCTTCTCTCCCAGGCAGAAGCAGCATTTAATTAAGAAATTTGATGGCCTAAAACTGCATCATCCTTACTTTTGCCCATGTTGGAAACAGCTTCTTTCTTTGCTGAGGAGCAAACGTTGTAACATTACAGTTAATGCCATCATTGTAATTAAAACCTGCCCAACAAGGCACTCTCTGCTCCACTTCTAAATTGAAAATCCTGTGGAAGGACCTGGGAAAGCTCTCAGTCTCTATCATCTCAGTGACAAATTTCACTGGCAGTCCCAACACTGCTGCTAAAATAGTCCTTTTATGTTTCAATCACAGCTGATAACTTACACTTCATGCAGGAGACAGGGTTCACACTCTCTGAGTGTTGCCTTGCAGCCTTCTGGCAAAGTAAAACTAGTAACATATTCTAAAGTAAAATTCCATGCAAGCACACGTATGATGATCTAGAGCCAGAGAATCTGATGCTGCCTCCTGTCTCCTGCCTAGAAAAGGTGATAAAAGGTCTCCTGCAAGAGAACCTATGGGGGAAAAAAGGTGTTCTGCAAAAGTTGGTTATGGACTGCAAGTTCAACTGGCTCCACCAGCAGGACTTGCTGGATTCAGTGGAAACAAGAAAATCAAGGAATCAGGAAAAGAAAAGGGGCTGCCTGGTCTATTCTCTCTGCTTGGGTTGCCAAAACAGCATGAAAGTGTTGCAGAATCCTTTATGGGCTTAAAGTACTGTATCATTCTGCTGTAATTTGTTCATCTGTTATTGAACTTGCTTATAGTTTGATAGGAAAACCCAATAAACTTAGAAACATTTTCTGGGGGCTGGAAGTTATTTCAGTTGTCAGCTGTTTAACCCAAGAGCACCACTTTTTTTTGCAATATTCTCTAAGGCCTGGGGGAGAAAAAAGCCATCTTGCCCATGCAGAAGACAAAATCAGTCACTATAGCAACTGCAGTGAATGTTAATCACACTAAGTTTAGTTCTCCCCTGGCACTGTGCTGTGTGAAAATAACGTGTGTGTCAGCTCCTACCTTTCTGGGTGCTGTCCTGGCCACAAACCTGGTCTGCTTATTGCCTGAAACTCTGCAGGGTAACTCCCGTGTGACTGCTGGCTGTCCCCTCTTGAGTGTGGCCAGTAACCCCACATTTCCTTGAGAGTTTCCTCCCTGCAGGTCTTCCTCCTTCTCCTATAGGACTTGTGCTTGTTCCAGGTCCCAGATTAGAAGCAGGTTTTTTAAAGCTAAGATGGTATTTATGTTCAATTCAAGGTGAGGCAGAGGGTGACTGATTTGCTTAAAATTAGTTTTCAGACGGTGGGCCTGAAGCTCTCTTACAGTGGTGAGAAAACTCCCATTGCCTGAAGAGACTTCTCAGGCACAGCGTTTCTTCCTGAAACAGGGCCAGCACAATCCAGATATAAAAGGAAAGAGCACTTGAAGGCTTTTGCTCTAATCAGTACAAGGTGCTCTGTGCCTCAGGGAGGTGACATTTGCTGTGTCCCAAGGGACACTGCAGGGCTCCCCCCTGGGCTGTGAGCCTGGTGGTTGTGCTGTAATCGTCCTTTGTTACTCCTGCCTGATTCTAGGAAGGGAGAGCTCCAAAGGAAATGGGGCTACTTGGAACTGTTTAATATTAATTTCCTTTCTGGTATCAGTTTTGCTTGACTCCAAACCCAGTTCTTGGATTTGAGTCTGAAAACTCTGCAAAGTCTCTCTCGGGATATCCCAGGGGCTTACTAGGGATTGGGTCTGCATGCAGTGAAATGCCTGCATTCAAAGCTAGACAGCTTTTCCTTATCACAAAAAAAAATGCATGTGAAGTAGTGCTAGGAGTGAATTTTTGGTTATTTTGCTAATTTTTTCATATTTTGAAGGTGCTGAAAAACAGGTAAGGGAAGGCTTGATTGCTTGCTGAACAGCCCATGATACTGCTGGTTACACTGCTACAGTGCTTTGTTTAGAAAATAAAATCCAGGTAAATGGTTACGAAATGATTATCTCTTTTAATGACAGCCATTGCAGACAGAAAAAAAACCTGCTGAAATGAAATTACGAGCTGCTCATAAATCTCAGGAAGTACAGGGCTGTACACTCATTGAAAAAAATGGGAGCTGTACCTTCTTTTCAAGGAGAAGAATTTCACCCCTCACTTTGGAGGTGTAAACTGGAATGTGGGGGGTTTTGTGTTTGGCTTTGTGTTGTTTTGCTTGTGTTTGGGGGGGTGGAGTTGTTTGGGGCTTTTTCTGTATGTTTTTTATCAAACTGGCATCACCTAGATCGTATTACCCAGCAAATTGGCCAGAGTATCCCAAATGAATGATTGGGCAGCCCAAGTCCAGTGCAGTTGCTGTCTCTCTGGTGCCGTGTTTTGAGAATTGTGTGAGGGCCGTGGCAGTGAGCTGTTCAGGAGATAAGGCTGGCACGGTACCACAGGAAAATATTTTTATTTACAGCTGCCACATCCTGCATGTTTCCAAGCAGAGCAGTTCCGAGCTGCTCTCTGGAGCCGAGGTGCAGCTGGTGTTTGCAGCAGCACACGGGGTTAACGGAACAGAAACCAACAATTTGTGTTGAAAACATACATTTGTGTCACAAACCATGAGCTACTTAACACCTCAAAGACACCTACCAGCCAGATTTGTACACTCTAACACAGAACAGATCCTTGCATATACAAAAACCACCAGTCATGGAGCTGCTATATTATTATTAATGTAGAAATTCATATTGGAATTTAACAGTCCACCTGGAGACAACAGAGAAATTCCTGGCGTGCTTTCCAATCTGAAAATAACAAAGTAGCCTTTAAAAATATGTGCTTGGGAATAAATAATTGATTAGTATTGCTTAGCAGTTAGTGCATCCATTGCTTTAATTTCATCCACTAATACAACCTCAGTAAAAGCCTCAACTCATGGGTTCTGCTTCTGTATTTTAAAACATTTGGTGTTATTTAGGTTATTAGTACAACAGTGGTTTAGGGATAAAAAAAGAAATAGGTTGTGGAATAATGTTGTGACTATGAGGAGGCTTTTATTAACATTGCAAAAAAAAAAAAATAAACCCACATCCCTGGAAGAAAAAGACAGCTTTGATTATCTGAAAAATCAAAAATATCCTTTTGGAACAGGGACTCTGGTAGTGGTATGCAAAGAGTATTCACTCCCCCAGACCCCTGTGCTGGCTAATATATGGTAATTAAAGCACTGTGGTACCAGTTTTTGACAGCTGTGTTGGCAGGGCTGTGGATTTGCTTCAGCGTGAAACTCCTCTGAAACAAGGCATTTTCACGTAGTTTGGGATTTGAAAAGTAATTCTCTACAGAATGGTGCTGTTTCTTGTTTTCCTTCCAATTTGGGATGAAAATATTGTCAAAATACTGGAATTGTGTTAGAGTTAATGAAGGAGAAGGTTGTTCCATGTTTATTTGTTTATAATTCTTCCTCCAGCTGTGGTTCTGAGCTTTCCAATGCTTTTCTGTTTGTAGGAACCACCATCTGTCACCTTCCTTCCCAGAGGCGGGCTGGGAGGAAGATCCTGTGGGAGGTCCCCGAGCAGCTTTCCTGGCAGGGTCACGGGGGCTGTTCTGGGTAAAACCCCACCATGCTGCAGGCTTTCACCGATGCATTCGCTGCCACAGCCTTCGCTGACTGGCCTGGCCCTTTCGGCTCCACAAATGCCCACAGTACCCACACTTCAGAAAGGGCTGGAATCACTCTTGCTTTTGGCAGTGCTTACAGACTGGCAGAGTTCCAGAGACAAGGGCTTTGCCCAGCTGAGTGCTGTGCATTCCGAGTTGCTTCTTCACTGAGTGTTGGGAGGAAGTTATTTTTTGGTGCAGTAACTTTGTAAGCTAATCATTAAAAATAAAAGTCCCTAAAACACTTGTTTTCTTAAGCTTCAGCTGCAATTTCTAAAGTTTGAAATATCCAATATATGCATTTTACATTTTAGTAGAGCTTTACCTTGTAACTGCATCGTTCTTCATAATCTGTTCAGGTCTGTATTGAAAAGCAAAGTGAGACTTTAAGGAGGAACATAATCCAAACCGGGGGGAGAGAGACCATCTGTGAGTGGATCATTCCCTCCTGCAGAGCCTGGCCTCGTCTCCCCACGTGCAGGTTGTTCCTTGGAGCTGTCCTACAGCACCGTGCTCTGGGTCTCTGTTTGTGGTGGGTGGGTTTGCTGGGGCTTTGGCAGAAACTCTTTAGAACCTGGGTTTGGTTGTTGCTTTTTTAACCTTTTCCTAGAGGCATCTGTGGGTTTTTTATTTTGTTTTCTTCCAAAACTCCCATGAAACTCCTGCTACGTGATTCAGGAAGAGTGTTTGCTAGCAGAGCAATGGCTTATTGGTGAAACCACCCTCTGAGGGAGCAGAGGGACAATTCTCTATCAGCAAACTGAAGTTATCCGGCAGAACTCTCCCCTCTGGACGGGCAACCCCCAAAGGCAGGGGCAGGCAGCGCTGCTGGCCCGGCTCAGGTGCTGCAGGGAGCCCCAGGCACGGCTCCTGCAGGGGCTGCAGTGTCCCCCGGGGCTGGGCATGGGCTCTCAGCCCAGGCTTGCCCAGCCAAAGTGGTCACTGCAGGGCCACCATCGCCCTGAGCCCGCTGCAGGGCATGGCAGGACCGGGGCAAGGCTTTGGCAGAACTTGCAGTGGATTTGTTGCATCTCAGCAGCGCCACGAAGCACCTGGAAAACTGTCACAGGGAGAACAGCAGGTTAGCAGGGATTTAATGCATCTCAGGTTTTATAAGACAGGCTTCATCTTATGGTCTTTCTATTCATTTAAGTTCCTGGGATGGTGCTGAAACAACATGCATGTCATAATGTTTTGAATTAGAGGTTGAAATGTTTTGTAGAAAAAAAAGTCATTGTGCCAAGAGACCTTGACCTCAGCACAAGGAGTACAGAGGGGAGAGAGCCAGAAACAAAATTCTTGGCCCGGTTACAGGCTTGTAACAGTTGTCCTGTGTTTTTATTGATTACAAATATTACTAATGGTGTAGCAATGCAGAGAACAGAAGGAACTAAATGCTCTCCAGGCTGCTTTCAGGTTTACAGAATCCTGTCACTTGACTGAGCTGATGTACACCCTGCTGTGACACGGAGATTTTGGGGAGCTGACAATCACTGGGGTGGCCTGCAGTCAGGCCATGGATATATCCCATTGCTAAAAGTGTGGTATGGATTGAGCTCATTGAATTACCAATGAAAGTGATGCTGGCTGGTTTGTGTTTGACCAGGGAAAAGATGAAAACTTGGTTTAAGCTCTCAGAAGGCGTTGGTTCAATATCCATAACTGGAGGGGTTTTTTCAGTTGCAGGGCAGAATATTCCATGTATCTGAGAGCAGAGGGAACATGCCAAGGATGAAGGTAAGGAAAGTGCCTGTAGCAGAAGAAATAGGTATTTGAGGTGGTATGGATTGTCTGCGTGGCCTCCCTACAGCTGCGGGGTCAAACACTGATAACTGATCTCTAAAGAGTCCAAAATGACATTACAGGTAATTCTTTGTACAACACAGCTGCTAGCAACAAACGCTGACAACTCTTGTTATCAACTGCCAAGTGAAAAATCATGCAGCCTTTTTATCAGCTGGGGAAAGTGGATTTTTTAAAGTTTTACACAATTTTTTGCGTCAGCTGAGGTTCCTTTTTTTAATGAGAAACTGAATTTTCTCAGGATTAAAATCTTATTTTGAAATAAAAAGAATCATAACTTTTTCATCAGCCTCTCACCATTGAGCATTGAGATATTAAGCAGCTTCAACACTTGTGGGGAGTACGCTCTATTTTCTAGGTTTTGCTTCGCTCCCTCCCCTCATGGTCAAGCTCATGTGGCTCTTCCCAGGCACCTTTCTGTAGTCACATAATCCCCAGTAAATTTCTGTTACAGCTTGAGAGTCTCTTTAATCTGTTTAAGTTCACCTTGTCCTTGCCTGGATGCATTTTCTCCATGTGAATGTTATTTTATCTGGCCTGTTCTCGGATTTTATCTGGCCTGATTAGAGATTTCTGAGCATTTACCAAAGTAGGGGGGGGAGCCTGGATGTAGAATTGTTTCAGAAATAGCACAGAATTCGAGGGAAATTTCAGCTGTGTGGGCTGTGAAGGCATCTCCTATAGATTTGCATAACCTCAGGAATGCTGTCTGTGTTAATGTGGTTTTCTGGATGACCAGCACCTCCTGCTTTCACCTGCCTGGCACTTCTGGGTGGCTGCAGCCATGGGTGCAGCATCTGCTGGTCTGAGGTGCTTCTGCTGCCTTCTCTCCTGGGTGCAGAGAAACCCAGAGTATTGGCTTCTTATTCTGCACTGAGTACAGAGCCCTGAGCACTGATTGCTGCTAAAATACTAACTGAGCAATGGAAACCGAGTGGAATTTTAAAAAAATCCCAAAACAAAAACACCACAAAAGCCCCTCCACAAACAAAATGAAGTGTGTATGGAGCACTAGTATGAAAGGTTTATGGTGAATTTAAGGAGTTTGCTGTTGATAAACCCAGTTTAATTTGTGTCTAACTGCTGCATCTCAGCAAGCTATTTAGTAAAAAATTAATTAAGAATTGTCTGTAGAAAACTCCTCTGCACAATCTCTGTTGTTTTGGGGTGCTCTTTCCAGCCTGTGATTTTTGAACTGCCTCTCTGGATTTAACCGGGGCTGCAGGTGTTTGGAGTGAGTCAGAGTCACCCTTCAGGTGTTGGTGTGCTTGGGGCTTTTCTCCTGGTAAGGGATGGCGACAGCTCTCCAATGTTCCAGGCAGCTTCCTGAGAGAATTTATTTGAAAGCTAAATAATAAAGGAGAAGGGAAAGAAGTGCTCTTATCCCAGGGAAGATGTCAGAGAATTCTGCAGGTGGCTGAGCAGGAGCACAGAAAAGGCACTGCCCCCCCGAGCTGTTCGTGACAGTGAGTGGAGCTGATGGATGGTGTGCAGATGATGGATGCTGTCATGGAAACTTCCCCTCCCTGGGAATTTCTCATGTCCCCGTAAAAACACCCACAGCTACAGCCAGACTTAAATCAATCTTGTACCATCACCATTTGTTTTCAAGAGAGAGTGAGCAATTTACTCTCTGTGCTTCCTAACAGCTTCCAAAAATCATTTCAAGTGGAGGATTTGCTGGACTGGGAAAAACAAATGATCCCCCTGCTATAATCCCAGCAATGCAAAGATCAGTGAAATGTGCCTGAGTGAGTGGGCTGATGGAGCTGGACCTGGCTGAGGCACTGGAAGAGCTCTGCTGCTCCATTTTTCTCTGTAGATTTCTGTCCATCTTCACTTTTATTCTCCATCCCTGTGCAAGGGGCTACCCCAGCTCCTGCCTGTTGTTTGCTGTCCCCGGCTCCAGGGCCAGCTCCTCTGGCAGTGCTTTCTGGGAGATCCTCACTGCTCATGGCTCCCACCAGCTCTCAGGAACAGAGAGCAGGTCTGAAGAGTGACTGAAGGATTTGAGGGGCGTTAAAAGAGTAAATGGGGAAAGAGAAAGCTGCTGTTGTGAAGGAGTTACTGTGGGCAATGTGCTGGGGCTCAGCGTGGGGCAGCCAGGGCTCACATCGCTACGAGACTTCACATGACTGAGTCACCTCAGACAGTTTCTGGTGCTTTCACTTTTGCCAGAACACAGATTTCTTCTCTTTCCGGTTTAACTTGCTGTTTGTCAAACTGCAATGGAAAGGAAGGACCTATCATTTGCTATGTGCACATGTGGGGAGTTGGTTCATCCAACTTCCAAAAGTGCAGATTTGTCCAAGAAATTCGGTCCTTGGAAACCTTTTTCAGCACTTCCCTCTCATGGATTTGAGTGATGTCACTGATACTCTCATTACCTCTCCTCGCTATTTCTTTACTCCTCACACACACGGAATCAGAGTGCACGAAGGAGAGCATTTCACGTACCTGCTTGTTCAGAAACACGTAGATGATGGGGTTGTAGACCGTGCTGCTCTTGGCCAGGATGGCTGGGATGATGCTGGCGGCAGGGCTGATGAGCCCAGGCCTCCCGAAGGTGGCTATGAGAGCCACGGCCGCGTAGGGCAGCCAGCAGAGCAGGAAGCAAACCACCATCACCAGCACCATGACCAGGATGCGCTGCTCCCGGCCCCGGCCCGGGCCCCGGTGGATGCTGCTCACCTGGGTGGGACAGAGGCACAAGGAAGGCGTTAGCGCTGCTCGTCCTGGGAACAGGGGATGGGGCACGGGAGCTCCTGGAGTGGCTGCACGAAGGGCAGGGCTGGCGGTGTCACCTGAGCTGTTCTGGCTGCCGAGGGTGTGTTGTGCACTCAGAGTGTGTCCCTAACAGCTCGAACAGGACCAGCAAAAGTGTTCTTCGTCTACAACAGCCTTACTCTGAATCCCAGCTTTTAACAGGAATATCCTGGGCAGGAGGCAAGGCAGGGGAATGTGCCCTGCTCTGAGCAGAGGACAGCTGGGCCAGTGCTCCCAGAGCCACCGCCTGCCAGAGTCCTGCCAGGAGCGATCCCCAGCCAAGGGTGGAATCCCTGTACCCACAGGCACGGGGGGCAGGCGAGAACAGGAAGAACAGGGGGCTGGTTGAGAGAACTTCCTTCCCTAAACCCATGGGAAAAGCTGGCACTTGAATTAAAGCGATTTACAACAGGCTGCTTCTCTGGACTTGGGGCTCACACACACTTGGAAGTAAATCACCCTGTATATAAACACTGCTGGCCTGTGCCTCCCCCCGTTTCCTGGTTTTCAGTGTGTTTTGAAGGCCAGACCTTTCAGTGGCTGCTGTGTAATGCCTGCACTGAGAAGTGCTGCAGTAAGCATGAGGAACTAATTATTGCAAGCAGTTTTATGGGGAATCCATCGGGATGTGTTTGAGTGCTGGAAGTCACCTTGAGACTAATTAAAAAGCCTAACCAAAACTGTTCAAAAAATAGAACATATCTGTAATTGCCTGCTGAGGGAACTCAAATATGAAGTACTTTATAAATATCTTGTTAATGTGCAAATGAAATCTTTTATGACACTTGTCTGTGATTTAAAAGGAGAAAAGAAGTGGCATTTGCTACTAGGCAAATAAAGTTGTTAATCAAAATATTTCCATTAGTGAGAAGTGAATATTTCACTCAGAGCCACCCACAGGCAGCAGTAGCTTGGATTTATTCACAGACATCTCAGACAGAAAGCTCACATTTATCTTCTTATATTATATTTCATAGAGTTGGTGAGTATTTTGTATGGCACCTTCCCTGTGTGTGGATTTTTTGAGAGTCTGCCACACCTTGGTATAAAACTTCACCAGATGCTCAGGCTGTGCAATAAAGCAGCTGGATTGGGGTGGAAACAGGGATGGAGATGAAAGAGGAGCTGCATTTTGTGTGGTTTTTGGTTTGTAAGGCTCCTGACAAGAGGCACCAAAGGCATCAGCACCAGCTGCCAGGGTTCTGTACCCCCACACAAATCTCAGTTCCTTTGTGCCTTCCTGAGATCCTCCTGTCCATCCCCCAGTGCCAGGAGACACCTGGGGTGGGTGGTAGGTGTTGGGTGATGGCTTGCATGTGGAGCACCTTGCAGAAAACCAAAAGCTCCCTTTTCTCTTGATTTCTATCAGCTTTAGAAAAGGAAACCAAACAACCTCTTCCTTCAGCTAAGGTCAGAGAGAACAAATGTTTTCCCGCTGCTTTCTAGATCCAAATCAGGCTGGTCTGAGGCTGGGCATGGAAGGAGGGCTCTGGAGGGGTTTCCCGTGTAATAACCTCGAGCAGGGGTCCCAGGGAGCTGTGTAATGCTTGCTCTCCACATCTCTTTCTGCGTGTCCTGATGCAGGGTGGCAGCTGCTTTTGGCCGCTGCCTTGGACACAAAGCCAGTGGGGGGCTCCTGCTGGTGTCTGTTCTACCTGTGCAGTGCTCCCTGCTCAGGCAAACCCTACCAGGTATTGCTCTCTTGACTTTTGAAGTATTTTATCCTTTCCTGAAAAAAATAAAAAAACCAGAAAAGCTTGAAGTTTAATTTCAAAAAAAATATGAAAGCTCCAGACTGCTGATGCTAGGGAATGGCTTCACGGGTAAGCAAGAAAAGGTTTCAATTTCCTTGCCAGCAGCAGGAAAATATTATTTTCATCCTATGAGGCCAGAAAGTTTGAATATCCTCCCACTTCTGTAACTCTCCTTGAAGCATTTTTGCTTTCAATTACGAGGCTCCCCTGGTCAGTCAGGGAAACCTGAGATATTCATATTTGATGCACATGCAGAAAACTTTTGCAAAGCTAAACAAACTCAGCAACCTTGAAATGTTGCTGCATGTAATCAGCAGATGGTGATTTGGCTGTACCTGGTAACTGTGGGCTGTGCCCAGACTTGGCATCAGATCACCTGGAGGTGGGCAAGGCAAAGAGCTGTGCAAAAATGATGCTGATGAGTGGGGGCTGTGGGCTTTTAGTTTAATTTTGTCTTCACAACTTCCAGGAAAGGTAAGAGCACAAGTCTGGCCCATGGAGGTTGGAAAGTCAGCCCAGGCTGTTCCTGGCTCAGGGTTAACAGCAGCAATGCCACTGCAGGAGTTTGGCACAGGGGTACCCTGACAGTGCCCTGAGCTGCTGCACAGTGTCCTTTGCTTCTGCTTTGGCCAAAAATCTAAACTTCAATCTGCTGTGCAAGAAATTTGTTTTAAAAATCTCGCTATTTCTGTAGGTTTTGGTAGAGAAAACAGCCATGAAAAACGTGCTTTTATAGCTCTATATTTTCTTTGCTGGAAATCAAATCTCTGTTTCTTCTAAAATGATCTTTTCAGTTTCCTAATTTTTTTTTTGCCTCTGTATCACACCTTCCATATGCTGCATGTGTGGCCCAGTGTACCGACTTAGCGGGATGGGAGTTGGAAGCCCTGGTCCCATCTTGCTCTCACAAGGATCTCTCGTGCTTCCCATGGGTGTTGCTTTCCTCATGGGAAGCCTAAGGAAAGGGTCAGGAGTAGCTGGGCACGTCCAGCCGCACCCAGCACACCCCCTTACAGCGCTGACCCCGTTTCTCCTGGGCTCTGCTCAGCACCAGCCCCTGCCATGGGGTGAGTAAGGGCTGACGTTGGAACTGCTGTGGGTGGTGAAGAGATGGTTCCCGTGGGCTGGAGCCACATTCCATGGCCTTTGAGGCGAGCAGGAGGAAGGTTTAATGCACTGGAAATGTTCCTGTGCGCTCGCTCTGCACGTAAGCTGTCCTTTTCACCCCAGAGCTCACCGGAGCACTCTGCTGTGCCCTTGCCAGTAAAACTGCACCCAAGCTCGGTCACAAAGATGCCAAACACTGTGGCCACTGCAGTATTCAATCCCCTACATTATTGAGGCATTTCTATGGAATATGCACTCTCTCAGTGCAAGTCATGACTTCCAGGGCTTGCTGGATGCAGCAGGAGATTGTTGTGCTGCTCTTTGCCTCTGCCAGGGACAGGCTAAACCCTGATGTGCCTGTGCTGGGTGTTATCCTCTGCTATTTGACCGGTGCCATGGTGGAGGTGACCATGGACACAGGAGAAGGACAGTCCCTGTGCTGAGAAGCACCTCAAGGTGGTGACTCAGCCTGCAGAAGTGCTTAAATCGCCTTTTTTTAAATTTCACTGATCATGACTGGGAACTTACACAGGCATCCTCCCAGTGTAGGAGCAGAAATGCTCACAAATGTTTGTGTGCTGTGGCATTGGATGTCACAGACAGAAGGACATGGATGAGTGACTAATGCAACAAACAATAAGGACAGGTTTAAACAGAGGTCACTGTGGACACAGCAAATTCCTGGTTGATATTGCTGACACTGTGCAGAAATAACAGAGTCATCACTTTACTAGGAAAGTAAAATACGTGTTTTCAGCACTGGATATGGAAATTGCTCAGTGACATCCAGGCCTGGAAGGCACAGCTGAGTGTAGCCACGGCCACCTCGGAGATTCAGCCACGAAGATCCCACTGTGAAGAATTCCTGGCTCTTCAGGGTTACCTGAGAGTCTCTGCTAAGTGACTGACGATGTTTTCTCTTGTCTTTTTGTGAAACCACCATCCTATTTAGAGCTTGGAGAACTGACAACAACAGTGATGGGGCTAGGAGGATGATCCTTGAGAAACATCAGAATAAGGGAGATTAAGGGGAAGAAATTCCACCAAACGGTGTATGTGCTGGCCCGAGCACACCAGCTGAGCCCCTGGCTGATGTGAGCGAAGCAGAGACAAACGGGGCAGCACAGGCACTGCTGGGCTGTGGCAGCAGCTGAACACCTTCAGGCATCACTGCCTGTTCATCAGAAAGAGCCCAAGGGCTGTGAAATCAGATCGACTCAGTTGTGCTCTGCCCTGGAGAATTCATGGCTGTGGGTGCGTCCATGTGTACTGGAGAACCGGACTATAACCTAATGGAGTTGCAATTAAATTGCATAGCCTGTTTATTGAAGGTCAATCCAATTTCTTCTGAAGAGGATGTGAGAATTCCGGGTGCTCCCTGCACATCAGCACATGCCCTGCTTCTAAGAATTGATAAATGTAGGTACCTAAGTTGGATACTTGAGGGGAAACCCTCGACCCTTTAGGGTTGGGATTAGATGGTCTTTAAGGTCCCTGCAAACCCAACGCAACCCATTCTACGATTCTGTGATTCTTGAGAATTTCCTTGAAGTTCTGAAACAGTAGCCAGTCATTCAGTGCTGGTTTAACAGTATTTAATGATCTGTCCTAATAATAATTTTTAAAAGTTTTGCTTGGAAAGGAAATAAATGGCTGATGCTCCCATACAGAAGTCTTGCAAGAACAAGTTAGGTTTTACGTTTAAGGAAGATTTTCTATCCCTCCCAAGCCTTTGAACTATGTTTAAAAGCCTGTCAGTACAATCATAAAAGCCAGAAACCTGTTACCTGTGTTCACAGTGAAGCATTGCCTTTCTCAAAAGCCCCATCCATTCAGTGCCTTGCCATGAAAATGAGAATGGGGAAAGCAAGGTGCCAGCTCTGTTACATGTCTGTTTTAATGCCTGGGGCCTTTTACCCCATGAAACAGATTTTACACTGATGAAACAGCCTCCAGCCCAGCAGGTCAGTCTGCAGGACAGCACAGGGACAGATAGGGATGAGCAAAGCTGGGGACAGGACTCAAAATGACACGAGGCAAAAAGCAGCTTCTCTGCTGGTTTGTCACTTGGAAACTTCTGCCTCCCAGATTCCCAGTGTGCTGATTACCTGCACTACATCTGGCAAATTGACATCTCATGAGGCTTAGCTTTATCATTGATGACAAAAACCTAAATTCCTTTGTCTGAGTGAAAGAAACCTTTTGTAGTGCCCTTTGTGCAACACCAGCTAAGCCTCGTCCTGACTGCTTGGGGCCCAGGCCTTTCCTATATGAAAGAGGACAATTAGAAGCCCCTCTGATTTTTATAGATATGTGTATTTCTGCATGCTTTGGAGCAGAGGGGGGAGTGTGAGGTGGGAGTGTTTTTTTGTAAAGATATGAAATTAGAGGGTTTATCAGTCCTCTGAAAGTCACAGAAAATGCAGCACTTTCTTCTACAAGGGCAGCAGGGCTTCCTGCTCTGCCTTGGCTGGAACTGGGGGGCTCTGCCAGCTCCAGCTGCACACCCAGAAAAGCTGAGCCGGTGGTGGAGAGTTGGGATGCAAAGTGATTTAAAATAGTGGGTATTAGTTTCAAGGGCAAAAGCACACAATTATTCTCAAGGCTGGGAATCCTTCCTCGGGATTTCCAGGGCGGAAGCGAGCATGTCTGCAGGCTGTGGAGAGCCTTGCAGTAGCAGTTGCACCTTTCTTCCATAACCACAGCATTCCTGATTCTTGGTTTCTTGCCTGGGACTAAGTGTATTTTTACGGATAATGGAACACCTTATGCGCAGGAAGGAATAAAACATCTGTAAGAAATTGCTTTTGCCTCCAACTGCTAAATAATTCCAACCAGAATTCCATCCTTCTTTAGCAGAAGGAGTGTAGCCTGAGGGAGCTGAGCCTGGAGTTTGGCTTCACTCAGGAGGAGCTCGGCTTTCCCTGCTCGGGTTCCTGGGCTCCCCTGCACTGCCCTGTGCCCACTTCTTGCCCAAGCAGAGGTTCAGGAGCAGATGTCTGTGACCTGCACAGCTGAGAGATGGCTCCCCCTCTTCTGAGGGCATGTGAAAAGGCAAAGAAATCCTGAGACAGATGAACACATTTCTGTCACTGAAGCTTGATAACAGTCCACATAAATTATCCATTTTTCTAGTCAAGCATTTCCTTTTTCTCTGCCTTTTTCCTGTGCTATTTTACCTTTCACTCCCTCAGTTATTGACACGCAGTTTGGGTTGCCCTGAGCATCTCCTTGCTTTTGGAATGCTATGGAGACTTCCATCTCACCTGGCTGTGCTGCGGGGATGACAGATGTGACCATTGCTGATGCACAAAATGTCTTGTGCACCCAATCCCACTAATGCTTATGCATCAGCTCCAACCCTAAAGACAGTGTATGTTCATGGACCTTAATGAGTTGGGTCTACACCACAATATCCCAAGTTTGCCTGTTCAAACAGAGGGGACACCCACCAGTCTGGTGGGTCCAAACAAAATTCGGACCCTCGGGCTGTGCTCCTGGTGCTGCCCAGCACTGAGAGTTGGGTGAAGGGTTTGCCTCTGCAAATCATCTTTTCTTTTCCCGTAAATGAAGGCTGTGGAAAATCTCCTGTGGTAAGTGTATTAACAAGAATGACACTGGAAATTTGGCTAAAAGCACTTAAAGCTGGCTGTGAGCGAAGGAAGGTGGTCTCAGGCTGTGTCCTGCTGGCAGGGGATCACGCAGCCCGTGCAGGGACCATCCATGACTGATGGCTCTCGGGAAGCTGCTGTTTCCAATATTAACACAGACCTCTGCCAAAGCTCATAGGGAGGTGAGAGGAGAGAGCGAAGAAATCCATTTCCATCTGCTGTGCTGATGTCTTTCACCTCTGCTGTAGTAATTTTTCTCCTTTCTGAGAGGGCTTGGAAGGTGCTGGAGGAGTCACAGTCAGGGCCTTATGCTGTGCAGGGGAGGAGCTCTAAGCTCAGACATCCTTTGAAGTGCTCACAGCATCCTCTCACACTCACCTTGGCCCTCACAGAGGTGGACCACATGATTTAAAATCAAAATTTAAATCTAAATTCAGTTTCTCACTTGCAGTTATAAACATAGAGGGCTGTAAGGAGAGGCTTTGTAATCACTAAAGCCGGTTAATTTTTAATTTCAAATACCAGAATAGTAACATAATTCATCCTGGTTGTTGTTTGCAGAGGCTGGAGCACTCAGTGTGGGCACGATACAGTGCTGCAGGGAGGTTCCTGGGTTCTAAATTCTGTTCCACAGCCAGGGTGCTTNGGGGAGGTTCCTGGGTTCTAAATGTGGGTTCTGAGTTCTGTTCCACAGCCAGGGTGCTTCCAGGCTGGGGGGCTCACGGTGCAGGGATGTCCTGTGGGGTTACGAACCTGCCCAGCCCATCTGCCAGTGAGAATGATTATTGAAACGTCTCAGCACCAGTGATCTTCACTCAGGGTTGGCTCCTCTCCTTCTGCACCTTGTGTGGATTCTTTAATCAGGAGTCACTGTGAGGAGTGTGCTGCTCTCACTGGGAGTGGAGGTGTGCTCAGATGTTGTCTGTGATGCACAGCAGAGCACCAGGAGGAGCCAGCGGAGAAGGGAATGCGTTCCCTGGGCAGGAGGGCAGCGGAGCTCAGCCCGCGGGGCACGGCTGCTCCCTGCTGTCCGGAGGGACAGTGCTCTGCAAGGCTCTGCTTCCCTCACCGCAGTGGGGGACACTTCCGAGCTTTGGAAACACCTGTGGAAAAATATTTGTGCTTCAGGAGAAAAAAAAAAAAAAGTCACAGCTGCTTTGTTTTGAACTGGAAAAGTCCTTACTGTGTTCATCAGGTCAGCGACTGCTGGTGGACAGATCCCCATGGCACACCCAGCATGAGGTGAAGCTCTCTGGAGAAGTTCAGGACAGTCCCTGTGCCCCTCTTCGAGCAAATCCTCCAGAGAATCGCAGTATCCCAGAGAGGGAGAAGCGTTTCCCGTTGCTCCAGAGCCAGCAGCTGGGCTGTGGCGCTCCTGCACAGGTTCTTGTGCTCACACAGGTGTCAGACCTTCCACTGCCCACAGCCAGACCTTCCACTGCCCACAGCCAGACCTTCCACTGCCCACAGTCAACCTTCTACTGCCCACGGTCAGACCTTCCACTGCCCACAGCCAGACCTTCCACTGCCCACAGCCGCAGCCGCTGAGGGAGGAAAGAGCCCTTCCCTCAGCTCTGGAAAAGGATGAACCTGCAGAGAGAGGGAGGAAAGAGCCCTTCCCTCAGCTCTGGAAAAGGGGGAACCTGCAGAGAGAGGGAGGAAAGAGCCCTTCCCGCAGCTCTGGAAAAGGGAGAACCTGCAGAGAGAGGGAGGAAAGAGCCCTTCCCTCAGCTCCGGGAAAGGGGGAACCTGCAGAGAGAGGGAGGAAAGAGCCCTTCCCGCAGCTCCGGGAAAGGGGGAACCTGCAGAGGGAGGGAGGAAAGAGCCCTTCCCTCAGCTCCAGGGATGAACCGAGCCGAGCATCTGGAATGGGCAGAGCTCCTGCTGCCGTCCGAGTGGGGAAATACAGAAACATCCCACAGCTGCATTTCCACCGGGATTGCAGTCAGTTGAAGCAGGGAAGGACAATTCCTTGGTTCTCCTGTGCCTGGGTGGATCGATCCCGGTTCTGAAGGTGATTGCTCTCTTCGATCACTGGCCTGCACGGTTTCTGCAGCTCTTCTGGGCTCAGCTGTCTCAAGGGCTGGTTTTCTCTTCCCTGGTGTCCGAGGTGTTCCAGCGCTTAAGCTGTCACGATTGCTGCCTTTGGGAATGTGTTTGTCTCATGTGCCCAGTTCCGTCTCAGGTTATTGCGGCTAAGCACTGCAGCAGCATTCATACTGTCCAGATTAATGCTGAAGGACCAGAGTAACCACCCTTCCCCCTTCGGGCCAGTGGAAGGGAATTGCTGGAAAACGCTGCTGTTTGCCCCCAGCTCCCTCTGCTCACGCTGTATGAAGCTATAACCCAGCGTTAGAAACTTTGGACTTAATAACTGACATAATGATATTACCATGTAACACATCAAATGCCTCCTTGCTGCACTTTTTTTCCTTTCCATAACACTTGAGGGACCAAGGGGGCCGAGGGGTGGTGGAAACCATGCCAAGGTGTTGGCTTTTCCTGCCTTGCCTATGATTAGTGCTTATGGTAGATTTGCACTGATGTGACTCAACCCAGGGCAGGAGGAGGTGCAGAAAAGCAGAATATTGAGCCTCACACTGATCTACTAGGTCAATAATTTGAAGCCAAGCCCTAAGATTCATTTGTCAAGGAGATAATAGAAGAGCAGCTTGTCTGTGAATTAAGGAAAAAATCCCCAACCACACTGTAATATAGTGACACAAAAGCTGGAATCGATTCTATTTGCATTCTGACAAGTCATGTGAGAGGAGCCAGCCGAGCTTGTCAATGACTCTAACTAATGACTTTCTAACCCCTGTGCTCACAGAATGATTTATCTGTTTCCAGTGAGCATTTTTAAGGTTGCATGTGCTGACTACAGCTGTTCCAAAACCTGGCAGCAGAATGGCTGTCTCCTGCAGGATTCATGGATGCAATGGGCAATCATTGCCTGTGTGCAGCTTTCAGTGAGCTGGCTAATCCCAGACGGAATTTGGGATGCAGATCATGTTTGACCAGGTGATTTACCCAGGCAGGTCTGTACTGGGCATCTCTACAGCCCACACCTTGGTCTGTGCAAGCTGCTGAAACACAGGACAAGACTTCTCAGAAATGAGATAATTAAGACTAAACTCAATGTTTTTGTAAACCTAGATAGCTCTAATTTTCTAATGGTTGTTTTCAGAATTCAGATTTATTGTTGACAGTGTACAGTAATCCATCCCAGCTCCTGTGGTATTCATTTTAAATGGCTCAGAGCAAACTCTTCCTTCTGGCCCTTCCCTGCCAGCCTAAAACCAGACATGGGAGGAAGAACAGATCCTCTCTTAGTGGTGACAATTTTCTTCAAGTTTAAGGGAACTGTGACCTTGAAGCAATACAGTGGGAATGGGAGCCTGGACCGATTTCCCAGAGTTTAAGCATCCCTGCATATCTCCTGTGATGACAATCAGGTCAGAAATCAGAGCATGAAAATACAAATGTCAAGCGAAAGGATACAATTTTTCATGCCTGGCTGAAAGCAAACACCCTGACCTCCCAGTACAGTTTTACTCCTGTAAGTGGTGCAGATAATCTCAGTTAAGGGAGCTATTCATGGCAGGAGCTGAAAGCACGATTAAAGGCTTACAGAGTGTTGCCTATAATTTAGGATCCACTAAAAGCACAAATGTCTGTTGTTCAATTCCTTAAATATTAAGCTGGCACATGAAGCTTATTTTGTTCGTTTTTTTCTCTCTCTTACACACGGCAGGGATTTTGCTGCTTCTGCACCTTGCTGCCATGGGGGATCCTGGGCAGCAGCACAACCAGCCGGGAGCAGCCTGGCTCAGGAATGGGCACAGCACCAGGGCTGGGGATGGGGAGCAGCCAGGGCAGGAGGCAGGAGAGAGGCTCTGGGCTCCTGCCCCTGCCCCTCCCCTCCCTCCTGGCTTCCCAAATGAGCCCAGGTGCATCCACAGGACTGTCCAGGTTTGACTTTCCCTCTTCATGGAAAATTCCCCTTTATGGAGGGATAATTCAGATCCAGACAGAATAATTTTCATATTATTTTCCCCCGTTTTGGGGTTCCTGCAGGACCAGAGAGCCCAGGAAATGCAGCTTCTGACCTTTAGCATTATCACCCATCTGACAGGGAGGGCAACAGCCCTGCCACCACCCTGTCCCCTTTCCATGCCACTGTGGTCCCTGGAGGAGCAGTTCACATCACTGAAGGGATCCCACTGCTCGCTGCATTCACAGAGGGCTCTGCTAAAGCTGCTGAGCTCTGCTGCTGCCTGACCTGCTGCTGTAACTCACCCCGTCCACAGCTGTCCTGAAGACCAGCAGCTCTCCTGAGCCCAAAAGTAGCTTTTTATGTAATGGCTGCATCAGTGGGAAGAGTGTTTAATATAAAAACAACTTACACCCATCAGTGCTCCCTCCCAGTGCAGCTCCAGCAGGAATAAAGGTTCTGTTGGCACTGGAGAGGGCAGAGCCAGGAGAGCTTGTCCAAGCTGTGAGGATCACTGACACTGGACAGCACAACCTTCGACAGGGAAGAAGGTTTTCTTGAGATTTGGCGAGGAAGAGCCTCTCCTGCAGGCAGGACCTGCTCCAGCCCCAGCTGCTGCCAACACCTTGCAACAAGCAGCCCCTCTAAACAGTATTTTTAGTTTTAGAAGATGGAAAAACACTGAAGTCCTATGAAAGCCAGCCCCTGCCTGCACCCAGGACACTGGTCCATGGTGGTGCAGGAGCAGCAGCTGTTCCCAGCAAAGGGTGGCCAAAGAGGACTGAGCTGGCTTTCACAGGGAACACAAGGTGTTTGTAACAAGACAATGGGCTGGGGGGGGTATGAGAATTCATTTAAACATCTCCACTGATTTGATTTACTTCTGCCCAAAGTCCCTGAGCAGTAATAAGCTTAAATTAAATGTTTACATCTGCAAATGTGGCTCACAGAGTGATCTTTATCTCATTCCCTCTTATCTTTTAGGCACTCGCTGCACAAGGTGAGCCCAAGCCAGGTCTGGTAGCACAGAGAGAGCTGGAGCCCAGCCTGGGGTAGGTTCCTGGGGTGCAGGAGCCCAATGTGGAGCTGTTTAGGGGGTGAATGATCCCTTTGTGCTGGCAGAGAGTGCCTGTTCACAGTCTGGTCCCCAAAGAGGGTCTGCCACACCCATGGGTCTCTCCCAGCATCACCATGCCATGAGCAGGCAGTGCTGCTCCATCACTCCCCAGGACTCAGGCTAAAGGCAGATGTTCTTCAGAAGAGAGGAAAAACCTCTGCAGAGGCATTTCCAGCTGCCTGACGGTGCTGCCCTGATGGTGTTTGGTAGTAAATATTCACTGCGGTTGCAATATTAAAAGCTAATATTCCTTATCTTGGGAAAAAAGCTCACGGTCATTTATGGACTGGCTTTGTTTTGTGTCCAGGTTTAGCTGCTTCATGTCACGGGACTGTCTTACCATTTGTATTTGCAAAGTTACATCTTCCTGCTTTGCCTGATCCTGCCAGCAGCTGGATCATATATGACTGTTTTCTTAGCAGCCTTTTTTTGCAGGGTTTTTGTGCTTTCAGAGGAGAAGCACTGATCTTCAGAAATCACAGCTCCCACACCCTCCATTGACCATGCAGCTGCAGGACCTGCTAATAATGCTCATAACATTCCTGCAGATTTAAATCCTAGGACCAATCTCATCAAGGTAGGTAAGTCTTTCCTAGTTTTAATTAGGGGTAATTTGAAGTATCTTGAGTAGTCTGGCGAACTGAACACACTTGAGTGTGACTTTTAAAGCCCCGGCAGACTGGAGCCTGTCACCAGGACAGTCAGAGGACAGGCAGTTTCTAGGCATGGCAGCACAGCTGACAGCAAAGGAGTTATGAAGGTGGGAAATGGGGATCATTGGCCTCTGCTTGGTTTGGAGTCACAAAGGCAGCTGAGGAATCAACTTACCTGCCTTACAGCACAGAACAGCTTCCCATAAGAATAAACAATGATGGCAAAAGGGATTACGAGGCAAAAGATGAAAAGACAGATGATGTAGGATGCGTTGTTGGCGTCCTTGGAGTGCCAGTTCACAGAGCAGGTTATCCCTGGTCCTTCTGGCCCATAGCTGCTCCAGCCCAAAAGTGGAGGAACAGTCCAGAGCAAGGAGTATGTCCAGGACAGGATGATGCCTGTCCATGTTTTCCTGTAGTTTGTGGTGTCAGCCTCTGTGGTTCTCGTCATGGTGCAGTACCGCTCATATGAAAGCACAGCCAGGGAGATGAGCGAGATGATGCCTGTATCAAACCAGACATTTGTGTCAGCAAAAAGGAATTATTGAAGGCTTTGCTCTATCTCCCAGAGAAATATTTCAAGCTATGGATGAGACTGATGGCAGTGGCTTTGGAAACGTGATGGGCAACAAAGGCTGGGGCTGGAGGTGTCCCCCTAAGAGTAAGATGTGCTGAGAGCCTGACCCCTCTCACCAAAAGCTGGGGGTGTTGGAACATGTGTCCAGCCAAAGCCAGCTGTTGTAAATGTTGATCAATAATTAAGCACATCTGTCTGAATGGATATATGTGTGTGTGACCTGCAGCAAAATCTTGGTTTCTCCATCAGATTTGGTTCTTGTTGCACTTGTAAAATTAGAGATTAATATCTAGACTTGCCCAAAGTGTGGAGCTGATCTGGTGCTCCTCTGCCAGCTCTGAAGTGCAGCCTTCTGAGCCTTTCCTGGGGAAGTGCAGCCCCACAGAGTTTTCATAAGGGTTTAATGCTGTGCATAATGAAGAGCTGTAGATTAAACCCATGTCCTGAAGTCCCCCGTGCCAGTAAGAGCCCCAGTGTGCCCCCCTCAGGGGGGCAAGCAACTCGTGAGCCCTTGCAGAGACAGTTATGGGTCTACTGCAATTGGGGTACTGTCAGCAGACACAAATGGGGCAATAAAACCATCAGCAACAAATCAAAGACTCCCTTTTCATGCAGAAATACTGGAGGGGAAGTAATTTCCAATGCTGATATAAGAGTTTGCGTTTTCCCTCCACACACACCTCCCAGTCTGCATTCTCGAAGCGATGCTGGCAGGTACAAGGGATGGATGCTGACATACTCCTGTTAGACTTTCCTTGGCAAGTAAAGGTTTTACATGCACAAAGCTGGCTTGTTGCCCTGTGTAACTTTATGAAGGAGAGAGAGGGCAGCAAACATCCCAGCTGCAGCTGCTGCAAATACATCTTCAGAGTGTGCATAAGCAATGTGAGTGTCTCCTAAAGCGGCTGTGTGAAGCCTGGATGCCAGGCTAAGCTGTGTTCCTCGATTGTTCAGGTCTGGAGGGATGGGCAGAGTGATGCTCTGCTGGTAAAACCTCTGGTCGATAGAGAGCTGTCTGGGGGAGAGCCCCACCAATGTGTGCCAGTGTCTGCAATGGTACAGCAGGCTGGGAGAGATTGTCAGCACTGGGAAGCTTGAAAACATGAGGTACTGCTATGTATAACAAGATACATATTGTACTTGCTGTCAGCACAGCTGCCTGACACCTCCACTGCCCCAGGGCTCTCCCTCTGTGTGCCTGGCTGGCGGGTGAAGGCAGAGGTACACAGGGCTGCTCTTTTCTGCCGGCCTGTCCTGCCCAGTGCTGCCCACTCCTGCAGGGGGATCTGGCGTCAGGGCTGGAAATCACCAGATTTCCAAGAAATCGCGGCTGTGGAGGCTCAGAGCTGCCCACGCTGAGATGTGGCACTCCGGGACAGGGCTTAGTGGTGGGCCTGGCAGTGCTGGGTTAATAATTGAACTTGATGATCTTGATGGTCTTCTCTGACATAAGCGATGCTATGAGTCTCTGCTCTGTTTTTATCCTTTAAAGTTTGTGGAGCTCTTCCGTAGCCTCTGGAAACGCTCTTTGGAGCCTGAATGAGGACTCACACTTAACGCTGCCTGGGGGCTTTGGGGTTTTTTCCAGAAAAACAACCACTAAAGCTGGCAAAGTTTCCCCCCAGCCCTGTGCTCTTGGCGTGCCCGGTGTCCCGCTCTCCACACGCAG
>VZTX01025380.1:0-12450 GCA_013400915.1 Pardalotus punctatus
TCTTGGCTGCTTGGAAATAGCCCCGTGCAGTGGCCTAGAGGCATACATTTTCCACATCTTTTTCTGTGGTCTTAATTTGTGTCTCTAAGGCTGCCCCTCTGGTTGCTTGAAACAACTCGGTGGCCATCAGCACACATAAAAACATCCAAAACAACGCTCAATTGCACACACCAAAATTAAACAGACACTACGAAGTTATGTTTAACTTTGTAATCACTAAGACTTGGCACAAAGAGAGGACTTTATGCTCACAAATGTTAGTTACACACACACAGGAGTTTTTAAAAGGATACTTATTAGCACAGGTAGAAAAACAGCATGCATAAAGAAAGTTCAACAGGTGTTCAAAACATGTTTCAACACTCAAACAGTTAATTTTATCTTACGGGTGTCCCAGTATTAATATGCCAGCAAAACACAAATTAACACAGATAATTCACATTACACACACACCACACACATACAAAAAGATCCCAAAGTGATAGTCGGAAATACAGGCAAAGAAACAACAACAAAATTAACAGGTATTCAGATGTGTTCAACACTTTTCATGTACACACAGACACATTTCAAAGGGAAAATTAAAACCGTTGAGGGAACTCTATGGTTATTACAAAAAATTCAGGAACATGATTTTTTTTCTAGTATTTCAAAACTATTTATGATTTTTTGGAAAAAAACCCTCCTTCTAGTAGTGGGAAGCAGGCACAACATCTACTTTAGGAATTACAGCTTGGCCTGCCAGCCACTAGTTGTCAGTTCTACCCCCCAGAGGAAATTTGGTATTTAGCTAAAAGCAGCCAACATGTAAATTGCCTCCTATCTACATGCAAATGTGCACAGCATAGTAGCATTCCATGATAGTATAAAGTTTTAGTGATTAGTTGTTAAACATTAGTTTTTATTTGCTCACTTTCAAACAGAAAAATTGTCGGTAGAATATGTTCTAGATATAATTAGATCACAACAGATTTTAAGAATATAACAGCTAAGTTTTTCTCTGCTCTTACAGTTAAGTAGACATAGGGGTAATTGGAAGTTTATTGTATTGCAGGAATGTGGGGGAGCTGGTTCTTAAGGGTTTGTCTGTCTTCTCTACAGGAGAAGGATTGGGGACTGATTTTTTTCTTCTGAGAGCTGGTTTGAATTGCCACTTCTCCCCTCCATACTGCTTGGGGGTAGTTGACAGTCAATGCAGTCCTCAGAGGAGGTTTTGTGAGCTGTGTAATTTTGCTGCTTAGTAAATCAGGTGGCTTTGGTTCACTCACAACCCAGAATTCATTTTCCCCAGTGAGACAAATTTTTAACAGATATTTAATATTTGTTTCTCCTGCATTTGAAATGTTTGTTAATAGCATGGAATTCCAGAGGAATGGTTTGATCACCTTTCTTCTCTGACTACCTTTGGGTTTTTCACAGATTTCAGTTTTAATTATGAAATTCAATTTAAGTTCTGGAATTTCTCTCTTCTTAAGAGATAGGTTTTCTGTGCTTTTGATAGAATCCAGTTCAACATTTGAATCACTAATTTCATCAGAGCTTTCCTGAATTTCATTATTCTCACCTTCAGGTGATGTTATCAACTCCAGAATTTCTTTAACCTTCATAGGGTTTTCTGATGATGTTAATTCCAATTTTTATTTCAAGGTTTTTGTTCTTTCCTTGGATTCTTTCAGCTCTTGTCTTAATTTGTCATGTCCTTTTATAATTTCTGTCTGCCAATCACATGCAACTTTTAGATATAAAGCAAGTGCAAGAGAAATTATATTTTCACTATTTTTATCTGTCAGTGAATCTTGTGGTTCATGTAATTTCTCATGGATTTTTTCTCGCTCAAACCAGTTATCTACTGGAAGAGGGTTAACACTGTGCCACTGTAAGTAGCTTGCTAAGTCTTCAGTCTGATTATTTGAATCGTTTGCCCAATGCTACCCCAAAATATTACAAGTGGAGACAGGAGCTTAGATAAATCTCTGCCTTTGGCCTTGGCCTTTGGCAGCAGACAGTAGCTCTTATTGGGGTGGCCAGCACCCCAAGACCCAGTCTTGTTTGCAAGTCCTTTAATAATGGCCCATTAGGTCTAATGACATAAACTATCATTTATTAGACACAGAAAATAACAGACATAAGACTTAGGACAAAACTGCATACTACACAGGAATAAAATAAAAGAACAAGCAGTAGAGAGAGAGTTCAGCACACAAAACGGTACCTGTTTTTTCAGCTACCAAGAAATAATACAATTTAGGAACCAATGTATCTTACCAATGCCAATTTGGTGGTAAAGTACACCTTGGAATCCTTTCACTCAAATCCCAGGAAAGTAACCAGCAGAGCCTGCATCCATGCTTTGGGGAGAAGCCTTTGCACATTTCCAGAATGTGCATTGGAGACTTCTGCCTCTGTACTGGTTTATGTGTCTTTCATAGTGTAAAAGTGTGTCTTTCGGTCACGTACTTATTTTTTATCTCTTTCCACATGCACTCTCCATACCAAGATATGGATCCTGTGTTGGAGACTCCAAACTCTCCATACCGAGATGTGGATTCTTGATTGGAGATCCCAGACTTTCAGGCACCAACAAATAACCTCTTGCCAGGCTTTTGACCAAATCTGAGTTATCTATGCGCCAGCCACGCAAAGAGAAAGAGAGAGAGATGGGGGACGATGTCCTGCCACACCTGTGAACATATGGGGAGAGGACCCCATGCTGGAGTAGAATTGCTGATAGGACCTGTGAGCCCATGGGATATCCACAGTAGAGCAAACTGTTTCTAAAGGATTGTACCCCATGGAAACGATCAGAGTACCATAAAATATCTTGAGTTGAAAGGACTTATAAGAATCACTGAGTTCAACCCTGCACAGAAACCTCAAGAATAACACCTTGTGCCTGAGAGCATTGTCCAAATCCTTCTTGAACTCTGGCAGGCTTGGTGACATGATCACTTCCCTTGGTTCCAATGATCAACCAACCTCTGGGGGAAGAACCTACTTCTAATATTGAACCTAAATGTCCCCTGACAGTTTTATGCCATTCCCACAAGTCCTCTCACTGGTCACCAGAGAGAATAGACCAATGCCTGCCCCTTGGCATCCTCTTGAGAGGAAGCTGTAGACCATGACAAGGCCTGCTACTACATGACATTGAAGTACTGCTGGTGTGAGACCAGAGAAGGGCAACAAAGTTGGTGAAGGGGCTGGGGTACAAGTCTTATGTGGAGCTGCAAAAAGACCTGGGGGATTGTTTAGAGTGGAGAAAAAGAGACTCAGGGGAGACCTTATAGTTCTCTACCTTCTGATACAATTTTGTATTGGTTTACTATGTTTTGGCATTTGCTAAAACTTAAAATTCATTCTTAACATAAAGGGAAAGTATTAGAGAATCTGACCTGAGATCTTAACTAAATGACTTTATAGGTTGACTGAAGATGTCATATCTGCTGAACTGTAATAAACAAACAATAATAAACAGTCTTGACTGGAAAGGTTTTTGTTCGTGAGTCTCAAGGTTTATGCCGTAGGGGCTATGGCAAGATCAAGGATTTAGGCTCTTTCTTAATGATTGTTTAAATTTCTCTCTTCAAGGTATTTTTTAAGTCAATATACTTTAAAAATAGGCTTGATTTTTGTGGAAAAAAACCCCAAACTAAACAAACAAAAAAGCCAAACCCAAACGCTTTTCCTTGATGATACTAACAATGATAATGAATTAGCATCATTATTTAGGAAAAAAAAAACAAAACAGCTTTCAAATTTTGCATTACTAAGCTTTATGCTAAAATATATATTGTGTTTTAATAGCTATATTTTTGAAATCTTGTCAAGTACTTGCAATTTAAAAAGCAGTCTACATACAAAGTCAGCATTCCCTAGAGGTGATGACTGATACAGACTGCTTTTTGGCAGGAAAGTATTTTCCAAAAGGAAAATTTCCCAGTGTCTCACATTTTTAAAAAATGAAAGGGATATTTTCTAGTATTAGAAGAAAAAAGAACCCTGCTGTACTTAGGGTAACAATGTATATAACAAAGCACAAAGTATTCACAGAGATTTCTGTACTAACAAGGAAAAAATTGTTATATCTTCAGGGTGTTATTATGATACACTCAAATACTTTCAACAGAATATGAAGTCCATTATAGAAGGAATTAAATTTTACATGTATGGATGATAAATGCAGAGAACTTTGCCTATAATATTAATTTTAAAATTCATGGAGCAAATAAACTACTATATAGTTTATCTTTCTTTTAAGAAACTTGAAGTTGCAAAGCACACAATGAAATATTTGATATTTTCAGAATGTTTTCCAGATTTGCTATTAAGAAATTTTTGTTTGTTTGTTTGTTTTACAAAGATAGAAATCAAACCAAAACAAAAAAGAAAGTAATCCAGTAACTTCATTATTTTATTTATCAGTTTGTTCTCTATATTTATTTCAGTGAAAGAAAGAGTGTAGTGAAATTTTCCAAATTTGTGCAAGGACATCATTCATGTATTTTAAGCTGCCTTTGCTGCTACACTTGCAAGTAATTCAAAGATGTCTGGGACCTTTTATCCCAGTGTTTTAATAAGATAACCTCTTAGTAACTAAATGAACTTCATTCTCTCTAGCTGTCTGTTGTGATCCTGTAGTAAGTAAAATATCCTTTCCAGTTTAAACACAGACATTTTATATATCAAAGTGACTTTTCTCTTACTTACTCTTTTTTTTTTAAATTACAATTTTATAGTTTTTTTGTAAAGTTAATGATGCTTTTTGAGGGGATGCTGTATGCATATCCTTCCACCTTCATACTTTCTGAAAGACATTGAGGTGAAAATAATGCTGTATTAGTGGAGGATATTTCAGTTTTATAAAATTCTTATTGGAATTCCATGATGGTGGAAATGACATGTTTCCGTCCCTAAAAACTGCAATTGCCTAAAAATTTGACTTTATTCTTTAACCCTCTTATGAATGTAGGTAAACACTGAACACATTTTACAGATGAATGAGTTAGCTGCAAATAGATTAAGAGTTTGTTGCATACTATGCAAAGAGTAAAACCTGAGACTGGATTTCTTCTGTATCCCAGTTCACCACATAAAATTAATGGAGAACACATAATGAATTATGGACAGAAAAGAAACCACCAAAATAGGCACATGACTATCCTTCTTGGTAAAGACTCCATGAATGTGAGACCTTATATTTAATTATAATTAAATCATGTATATCTTGCTTTAGGATGGGCAGTGCCTTGGCAGATGACAAATGCATGTCCAAGTGTATGATGTGAAAGAATAGTATTCACAGTTTGAATGGCCCCACAAAAGGTTTCACTGGATGCCCCATTTATTAAGATGTTCCTTTTAGATAGTGGAAGTCTACTCTAGACATAGGGATTACAATGGATTAAATACTACATTTTTTAAAGAAATAAATATATTTTTAAATTTTTTTTTTACATTTTCTTTGTGTTTGTCCATTTGAAGATATAGTTGTAATTCTAAAAATATTAGAGGGTAGTAAGAAGCAGCACTATATATCTTACATAATTAAGAGTAAAATTATTTTAATATGCATTATTGCCTAGAAAATTCAGTACCATGACAGTAAATGAAAAGCTAAAAAACCCTATCAAAAATGTTTCAGTGTCCTCCAAGAAAAGTGATCACAATTCTTGTCAGTTATTTTGTCTCTTATGTCTTTAATGGATGTTCTAAGCTCAAAATTTAAGAACATATATAATTTATTTTAGAAAAACTACTTGAATTTGAAAAGAAAGTGTAAAATAGTCTTTAGGTCAGAAGGGACAATGTCTTTTATGTTACAAGTAGACCCTATAATCTTGCAAAGTTTGTAAATGCAGCTTCAAATAACACAATTGAGGTTGCCAAATTTCTGTGGACTCGAAAGCAATGTAAATAACTATTAGAAAACATAACCTATTGTATGAAGAATTACTATTTCTCACATATTGAATAATATCCTTACATAATAAATAATACATATGGATTATATCGGACTGATTATGTCATCAGTCTGTTTCCCTCTTTATAACTCTCCAACTAAGGTTCTGATCTGCTAAGGGCTAGACCCTCAGCTTTATGACAATTGAATTGCAATTTTCTGTAATTCAGGACTTATATGGTATACTTATCCATGACCTTGAACTCCAGACTGTAGCTTTAAATACTTGTGATATTTGTTATCACTTAGAGAAGTGTAAACAATAACACAGCTAGAAAGAAGCAGTGAGTCAAGTTCAGTATCTTTCTATTATCAATGTCAAGTTGTTCTGCCAAACTGTACTTAAAGACCTATTTTATTCGTGATCATTAATCTTTGATCTTAAGGGTGTGTATTTTACTTTGGTGGACCTTATTTAAGGACTTGGATATTCTATCTGCAGGTTTTGAATACAGACATCAGATTATGTTGTTTGAAATGCACTGTCCTTGCCTAGTTTACCTTCCTTCCCTTCTTTCCCTTCTTTCTAAAGAAATCAGTTCTAAATTTTATTCCCTTTCCCAAGCATTCTGGTCAAAACTGTGCATCTTATTTTGATCCCTAAGTTTCTTTCTTCTCACAAACTAGATTGTACAAAAGGTGTTGAAAGGTGTTAAAAGGTGCACATGTTAAAAGGTGCTCAACAATACTGTTTGAAGAAATACAGAAGACAACTCAATTCAGTCTTCTGTTTTCATTTGTCTTCTGAAAAGAAAGCTTCATTCCTTTAGTGGACATCCACTTCATGCTGTGCAGATCCCATTCCTGGATCATCATCCTCCTTGCCCTCTGCAAAACTATCTTCTTTTTTTTTTTGTCTTTTTTCCCTCACAGGTAGGAGAGCCATCTCCTTCTTAATGCTAAACAAAACAAATTTAGCTACATGTATCAAGGAAATATGGCCAAAATTTCCCTTTATTGTTATACCTGGAGCCGATGGCTGTCTCAGGCCCTAGCACTGGGACAAAATGGCTGTCAGGCCTTGCTCAAGATCATTAACTCCTCAAATATGTCTTCCACAATATACCAAAGACAGCAAAGATAATCCAACTTTCTTTTCCACTAGGATTGACCATAGCAGTGTTTTCTCCCATATCATGCAATGTGGATTTACAGAGCTGCTGACAACTTCTGACACATTATTGCTTCCCTACCTTTTGCTTCCATCATCTTCTCTTTTATATCTGAAAGAACACATCTGCTGTCAACATCTTTCTTTCCTCTGTTTGTTTTGTGTGATCTACTTTTCTTTCCTGTGGCTTTCTAGATTAGAATTTATGGGATTTTCTGTATTGCTAAAAAAAACTTTTGTCATGGAGAGAGCTCAGCTATTAGAAGTCTGACTTTGCCTATCTTTCATTATTAGCCTTCCTGCCTCATTCTGCATGGAATGGTCCAAATAGTAGATGTCCCTATGATCTTGTGTGCATGGTCCAGGGAATATTTTATTTTATGAACTACTACTAAAATGTGGAGTGAATGAAATTCAGTTATATTTTAACTGACTATTCCCACAAAACCATTGAAATCTCAAAATGACCAGTATGCTGCCACTCTTCAGGACCTGCAATATATACTGTCAGCATTACTATAAAAAAAATGACACTTGGGTGTGTTATAAAATACTTTACACATGTTTACATTCATTTTTTCAATACCTAATGAAATAAATATTGAAAATAGTTTGGTTTTTTTTTTAATTAGTAACCATAGGGAAATATGTACTCTTAAATGAGAAACAAGGTCAAGTACTCCATGTGCTAGCATGTGGCTAACACTGTGGACACAAGAAAGCCTATGACCTCATGCTCTTGAGGCTGGTGATGTCCTCACTGTAGCAAATGTATTTGGAATTTGAACGTATATATACATCTCCTTTGCACAGAGGATGAATGACAGAATTACTGTTCATTTTTCTCTGGTCTTTGGTGTCTCACACAAAAAAAATTGTTGTTCAACTTGTGCACTTGTGCCACAACAGAAGTTAATTTTTTCTAATTTTTTTTCCAGCTCATTAATTTCTTTTCATGCTTATTTGCATGGGAACAAATTTGAAACAGCTTGATTTGGTTCCATCATATTTGCTGTAGCTTCTAGTGTGCTAGGATTATTTAGTTGTTCTTCATTTTGGAAATTTTTTCTTTTGCACAGTGACTGCTAAAGCAAGTTCAAATACACAAGGATTTACAAATAGAGTCTGTAGCTAATGGCTTCCATCTACTCTAATGGTGAATGTCACTTCTGTGGAAAAATAAAAGAGGAGAGAGATAGAGGAAAAAGAGAACACTCCCCCTTGGCCAAGCCAATACCACTCCCCAGGCAAGTATTACCTACTGATATGCTCTCCAGTGGAGCAGCTGTTCCTGTGTAACCTATTTCACAGGGTAACTACCATGTAGATTTCATCAGAACATGCTCATGCTTGCTATAGTTATTCCTGCTTAATGTGTTGTTATTGGATCCTCTAATATTGACAAATATCTGCAACCAAAGGGCAGAAAAAGAACAGACAGAAAGGTTGGTCCTCATCCTAGTGGCAGTCTCTTTCCATCAGAAACCACCACAACATGCAATGCTGCAACTTGTGGGTTCAAGGTCATACACTGGAAAACAGCCATAGTAGCTTTCCTAATGGTGAGGAGTAAACAGACTCCAGAGCTGTGTGCAAAAAGCCCTTGACATTATTAAACTCAGTCATGTAATATACAGTGTATCATTTCTCTCTTACTATCCATTAAGTTAATGGGAGTGTTATAAATTTTTCTTTTAGATGATATATTATCTTAAAGAGAGGCTTACACATTATTGACATAATGAAATTTCTAGATATTTAAGCAAATTCCATATTTAACTATATCCTATTTTAGTATGTTTTATTTTGGAAAATGATGAGTGTATTACAGTAAGCAAATACACAACTACACAAAGTATTATACAAGGATAAAGACGAATGAGTAATTCTGAGAAAGAATAATCTGGAAGGTTATAAAGTTTTCCACTCCAGATTGTAATGTATTGAAATAAAGTTGCACATCAAGAATGGAGATATATTGGCTAAGAGATTGTAATAGATAATAGGGTAATATCAGTTTTGCTAAAAAAAAATGAGGGGAGAGACAACGACATTTTTGAATACACAGACAAAAATAAACTCACAAAGACACAAACATACTAGATGTAACTGGCATGTTCTTTAATTTGTACATTTATCTTTTCTCTGAATCCACTTCTATATTTCACAAGGAAATAATGATAGGAAAACTTGATAATTTAAAAATTCAGAAATATTACAGATTTATGAGAAAGACTTTAGGAGTTCAGTCTTTTTAATCAAAAGACAATAGATATATGGGATGATTTAATTCAGAAAATAAGAAATTTGCCTGAGGAGTATTAGTGCAAAGTATGACAGCTAAAAGGCTGAAAATGGTCTAAAAAAATATTTGTATCATTCAACACAAAATGCTGCACAGCATTTTCAGATAGCTTAAAATACTGACACACTTTACAAGACCTTGTAAGGAACTGCCCGTCTTTGACAGCTTTAGTCAGACTCAATACTTTGATGTATTTGAAACAAGAATTAATTCTCAGAAGCTAAGATATGCATAAGATTAAAATTTGATGACTTAAAAATCTCATTCAGTCTTACTCAATGTGTTACTTCATACTTAAAATGATTAGTTCCTTATGTGATGACTTTGCTCAGAGTGAAAATATTTACAGGAAATGTGTGGGAGGAAATGCTGAGGATGAATTTTTATTGCCTGATATGTCTGACCCATGTAAGTATGTTCTAGGGGTTTTTTTTAATAAATACATAAATAAGTAAAGTATTGCCTAAGAGAAAAATGGAGTAGTGTATTTCACCATTTGGCTTCTATGATATCATGAAACTCTAGGATTTTACATACTCATTATATGCATCCAGTGTACTCAAACTGAAGAGCAACTTGGAACACTTTTTAAATAAAGTTCTTTTTTAAAAATACAAGGAAATCTGGGGATGGATATAAGGGGTAGCAGGGAGAAATCACCATAAGGATAATTAAATTCAGGTAATTTTTTCCAAGACTTGAATGAACAAAAGCCACCAGAAAGATGCCCTGAATTCAATGTCCATGTTCGCAATAGAACTTTGGAATGTGTTACTTCCCAATTTTAATTTTCCTGATATTTCCCTCCTTTTTTTATCAGAGGTGGAAAACTGAAATTGAAGTAATATTTGAGTTTTGTTAATAAAAGTTAATACATTTCTGTTTGTTCTCAAATGTTGCATGACATCTCAACTGAATCAAGTTGTAGAAAATGTGCAGAGATTTTTCTTTAATCTTCTATATAGCTGGCTTTTCTATAACTATACTTCTATGTAGCCATTCTAGATAGTTAGCTAAATATAATATTATTGAGTTTACTCAATGAGAAACCTTTAAATAAAATTTGAGTACGAACTAAGAGATATTATGTGTTTTAACAATCCATTAAATTTAAGAATGATCATTCCCAAACTAATGTTTTGGAAACTTCCTATGAACAGAAACAAAGGCAAACTTTTACATGTGGTACATGTGGAACAATACACCAAAATTAACCTTTTGCAATGTAAAAGTGATATCAAAGACCCTGTATCCTCCATCCTGTGTTTACATGAGACCTTTGACAATTTCAAAACTGACTGAAATAGTATTAGAAACCTGCTACTCTAAATGCATAATTTTTCTTATACATGTATGTAGATGGATGAATGGCTGACTCTATTTTTATTTCAGTACACTCTTTCCTAAATTGTTTTTCATTGTGCTTTCACTTGGTCTCTGTAGAAAAACTGTGCCCTATTTTTTGTCTTAAAATACGTTTGCTTCAAGTGTAATTTTCAGAATGACAGGTCCTCAAAGAAGTGCCTTGACAAGTACTTAGGTATTCTGTTTTCAAAAATGGGATTTTTAAGATATGCCTTCTGCACCACCATCTTAAGGGCATAAAAATCAGTGTTACAGCTAAGTCTTCAGGAGTACACATGTGAATATGAACTAATACTCCTCTGTTATCTCTTACAAGGACCAGAAACTTCTTGCAGCGGAACAGAAAATTGTGCCAAATTTTCATTCCTAATGTGCATAATCTCAAAGATCTGTATTTCTATACAATTAGAATGATGATTTCCCATTTTGTTCCAGGTAAAACAGCAGCTCCCAAACAATCTTTAAACACAATTTAGGAGCTAGCATAAAGCAGTGGCCATTTTCTTTTTTTTTTTTTTTTAAGCAGACTGCAGTTTTGGAAAGGCTGGAGAGTTGAATAGAATAGATAAGGGCCATTTGAAGTCATCTGGTCTCTGCACTATGAAACTGTAGCCCTGTAGATCCTGGCTGTGTTTGTAACAGAGAACAATAGCCATGATCTAGCAAGTTAGTTAAAAGTATATCACTGCTGGTATCAATTCAGTTGTACCCTTAGACAGCTGTAAATTTTGTCTCCTGATCAGCTTGAAATCAAGCAGCAAACTGAACAAAGTTTGCTAATAATCCTTCTCAATCTAGGGAAAGAACAGATATTGGCCTCTGGCTTCTGTGACCAGAACTCTTTGTGTTTACTTTTTCTATTCTCCCAGCAGAATGTATGACAAAGTCTAGCCATCACAGCTGATTCTTCTAAGTCACTGTTGAAGTTTTGTGATAAAGAATGAAGACTTGATGCAAATAGGCCTAAAGGAAGGTTCATATGGGACTTACGTTTGGAACATGGAAAGAAGCAAAAGAATCAAGATTTTTCACTGCAAAACCAGTTTTGAAGATGAAGGTCTCACAAAACATCTGGATTCTCTTGAATTTGAACTATCAATCTAAGGTTTGTAGGTTATTAAAAAAATACACAATATGTTAGATATTTCTAGAACAAGCTAGAGCACAGTGAGCATCAAACTATTGAGTTACACATGTTGTAAAAACATTATCTTGTCTACACTGTCAGTACTCTGATCAAGTTGCGATATCTTCTTTTCTTGATAATGATACTTTTCTTCTGGGTGTCAGTGTTCAAGTGTGTGTATACTGCTGGTCATTTCACTAGTCACTAATTGTTTTCAATATTAGTACTCTTTCCTGCTCCTAATTGAAGATATTTTACATTCCAGACTTAATTTGACTTTTCTGCCATCTGTTCTGTTTTCATTTTAAGATGTTTGTACCAGTTAGCTGTTCCCAGCCATTTAAAGCTGTCTTCCTTTGTAAAGATCACTATCTGAAATCCTAGCACTATTTTAACTTGAAGAATGCATAACAATTTCAACTGTTCCAAAAGCAAAATTTATTTGTCCTTATATTGACAGCAAAGATCTCATTATATAGCCCTGAAATTTTAGTCCCTTTAAAATTTGCATTTCTAAACTTCATGACTGGGTTTCTTGGCTTGATGTGGCAGGACGTGTCCTGTCGTCATCGTCCCCCCACCCA
>VZTX01025380.1:12600-27064 GCA_013400915.1 Pardalotus punctatus
TAATAATAATAATAATAATAGTAATAATAATAATAATAATAATACCTTTTAGCATGTTGCATACTTATCTACTCATAGTTTTGCTAATAACATGTACCTTTTCATAAACTGCATTTTTAGCTATTCGTAATTGTGCTAAATACATACCTCTTCACATGCTACATTTTCAGCTATTCGTAGTTTCCACACACTGCATGTTTAGCTACCCGTAGTTTTGCAGTTGTTCTGTGTAGTATGTAGTTTTGTCCCAAGTCTTATGTCTGTTACTTTCTGTGTCTAATAAATTATAATCTATGTCATATTAGACCTAATCAGCCATCATTAAAGAACTTGTAAACGAGACTGGGTCCAGGGGTGCTGGCCACCCCAATAAGTTAACTGTCAGTTGTCAAAAGGCCTAGGCAAAGGGCAGAAACCTATCAACCTCTTTCTCCATTTGTAACACTTAATTGTGGAACGGAGATGAAATTAGCTTGCTGTGAATCATGACAAACCTTAAAAATTATTTACTTGGATAACCTTTCTCCAAATTAAGTTCAAAGAATTTCAAAGAGGCAACTGAAAACCGCAGAATCCAAATACAAAATAAAAGTCCATTCATTAATTTTTTTAGAAAATATCTGGTGCATTGAATGGTATGAAGACCCCAGGGTGACCATGACAGCATGTCAGCTTTGCAGAGTCTCTTTGCTACAGATGCAGGATGGGTCAACCACTGAAAACAAAGCCTTTTCCTTTATACTAAGGCAGGTGTATTCACCCCTTGAATATCTTGCTGTCTTTGTTGCTCTTTAAGGTATTCACTTGACACCTTTTATGTCACCTCTGCTACCTATGCCCGCTAGCATAGGTTTTAATGGTTCCCTCTAGCACTCACAAGAAATTGAGAGTCAATTTGTACCAGAGCATTTTCAGCTAATTGTTTTAGTGTCCTTTTAGCATGTAGGAAATTGAAAACATGGATGAATAAAAAATAACCCACTCTGGAAATGAAAAAATTAGAATCAGCATAGTTTTATTATCCACGTAATGGAGGTGAATGTTCTCTGTAGGATAACCTAGTCATCTTCATCATGTTACAAAAGAGATTATGTAATGTCAGGAAGACAGAGAAAAGAAGGCAATCAATCCTTGCTTAGACTAGCATGTCAGTATAAACCTGACTATTTTCTTTCAAGACATCCTACAATCTTGAAAAGAATGATGTTTACTGAGAAAGCCACAGGCAGCCTTGCCTCTTTGTTGTACAGCCAAGCAGTTAAAATCTGGTGGAAAGCTCCCTTGAGTGGTTATGCACAGACCTTTTTGTGTTGCTTTGGATTTTTTTAAAGATTGATGGACATGGCTGGTGTTTGAATCCTTATTTGGCTTCAGCAATTCTTTACATAAATGCATAAATAGGACTTTTTAACAGCAGGTTTTTCTGTTCGCTTGTGTGTCAGAATTTTGTGTCAAAGTTACTACACTTTGATAAATTCTGTTGCTATTTGCCTTCACATACCTGAAAAGATTATGACCACTCCTATGGCTTTGGAATACTAAAAGGATTTTAAAAGGAAGATACAGAAGTGTGTGCTCTTTATCACAATATTGACAAATTAATGCTGGAGTGAAAGTAATTTTAGCCTGGTCAGACATTTTTAAAGCAAGTAATGGTTTATATTAAGATTTAAATTAAGATCTTATTTTCCTGAAAAGAGATACTATATTCCTATAGATATAGTTCTTGTTATACTTCTAGATTCATATAACCTAGAGTGAAGCGCAAGAGCATACATATAATGAGGAAAGAATTTTATTGACAGTTGAAGAAAGGCATCTGTATCACCTGCTCGTGACTACTAATTCATGATCATGCAGAACAATTTTTTTAGTGAAGATTCATTTTCAAGAGGAATAATTACTTTTTGTCCAAAAATTTGTTAACAACTTGGTTTTATTTTTTTTGTGTGGGTATGCCTTAATTTCATTTGATCTGATATATATAATTTTATGTTGGAAGTTACATAACAATAGTATAGATGAGCTCCTAGAAAATTGGATGCATTTATCAGTACTGCCTTATACCAACTTGAGATTTACTATGCCTAATTTAATTCACATTATGATGAAAATAAAGGGTTTTAATCTGAAGGCAAGTGGATAATTTAGGTACATTTATATATCTTCTGTTCATTTTATGCATGCCTAGTCATAGTATTGATATACTATATTTATGTGCATCTTCAGGAGTATTTTTTCTCCTGTTCCAGTGATAAAATCAAGAATAAAGGCAGTTACATTAATCACAGCACCCACATTCCAAGATTGGTCATTTTGTGTGTTTTACTTTAAAACAGCTAAGGTGTGTTTGCACTGTAATTTTATAATAACACAGAATATGGTTTTGTCAGCGATTTATCTATGTAAAGCAGAGAGTCTTAGTATCAAAGCAAGATGAATTCTTTCCTTAGTAGGAATGTGCTTGTTTTTGATTTGTTTTGATGGGGGGGGGGGGGGGGGTGGGGTGTTGTTATTATTGTTATTTAGATGCTTTTTTTTTATATTTTTTTTAAGTAGTCCTAGTGAGATTGTTCCCTCCCGTATAGAAAAGGAAATATGGACTTGGATAAATATTGAATTTTAAGTGACTTCCCAGAGAGAAATATATTAATATGAATGGGTTTTCATTGTTCATTATGAAAAGGCATGATGACATCTAGTTACCTGGGACTGTGATTCTCACTAGTTGGTAAAAGTTTAAAACTTAGAAGACATTGCACATTTATATTCTCTCCTGTTTGTTTCCATGCTTTCTCCTTGACTGTTGCTTTTTTACTCCAACCTGGGGGCTGAGCCTCCCCTCAGATGTCATATTCGAACTTTTCTGGCCAAGGTTAGAACTAATCCTCAGTTTCCATTCTACTTCAGGCATTAGGCTGTTTTTTAATGTGAACCCCCTCTCTGGCTGTCATTGCGCATAAGAATGGCCTTGGGGTTGCTGTGCTTTTCCTGTATGGATCATATGTGCATGTCAGATGTCTTTGAAAAATCAGATCATCTTGGGCCTGTCAGTGACGTGTCTGCCAGATTTGAAAATATCCAAACAGCCTGAGGTTTCTGAAGAGTCTTGAAAGCTTAGATTTGTCAGCTTTGTGGTATACATGGCCCTGAAAAATGACAAAATCTGGAGGATGAACTTTAATAAAATTATCTACAATTCCTTACATTCCTTAGAAATCATTTTCTGGAATCACAATCTTGGATTTCGCTATTAAAATTCTATTTAAGTAGGACTTTACACAGTAAGGGTTTTTAGATTGGGGGGGGCGGTGAGTACTATTTAAGAGAGTTGTACATGTTAGCATATTTGCTATGATGTTTGTTTGTATTTTCCACTTATTGGATTGGTATTACTGACTACTGTTACTTTTATTATGCTAATAAAAATATAACTAACTAAGATGACAAGGACAATTAGAAACTTTATACTGAATTATTGAATAATCATGTATTTATGATTTTCAGTATGTATTAATATCCTAGAAAGTGAACATAGATATTTCTTAATAAGTTTTTTGCAATATTCATTATTTCAATGTCAGTTGCATTCATTACAGTGGCTAATTCTTCTTTGCAAATACACAGACACACATATATATTAAACCCTTCCCAGTTAATTGCAATTTTAATTTGAACGTTTGACTTTGGGGATTAAAGTATTCAATTATTAGTTCCATCTTTGGCAGTTGGCCCTTTTATTTTGTGTTTGACTATTCATTTTGTTTTATTCTCAGCTAAACTACAAAATAGGCTTGTCTACTTTGATGACAAATTTTGAAATGTATTTAACATTCACTGCCACTGATAATAAATGTTATTCAAAAATTTGCACTTTATGTTTATATGTTCATTTAATGGGATTGTAAAAGCTACAGTCTAAAAAGACTGTCCACTTTGGCACCATTTCAACAGACTTGTTTTGATTTGAATCCTTCTAAATTACAGAGAATTTTCCCCATTCTATGCACCTCTACTTGTGATCAAATTTAATTAATCTCTAGAATAAATTGTAATACCTTCCACTAATTTTCTATGGAGCTCTATGTATTAAATATAAATATGGTCTTTAATAATGTAATCTGTCAAAGTCAAGCAGACTGTGTTGATGACCAGGGACTTGGCTGTTTACTCAAACCTGAATAGCCAGAAGTATTTTAAGTCCTGCAAGTTGGAATTCCCAACCAAAAGAGTACCTGTGAATACAATGGAAATAACTCTTCAGGGTAATTTCAATTTTATTGACCAGTTTACTTTGCTTAAAGGAAAATTAAAATGAGATTAGTGGAGGAAAATTTCTCATAACATTATATTCACTATTAAAAACAAAAGAAACCCCAAAAAACAACCAGACAACCAACAAATATAAACCTCAAAAAAATGATAGGAGAAAAAGGAAAATATGAGCAATTTACCTTACAAGTACCTTTGGTAAAAAGAAATGTTAGAATAAAACACAGACAAGGCCATTTAGATGTAGTGTTTTCTATGATTTTTTTTTTCTTTGTGGTAGAAATAATTCTTATATATGCCTGTAATACTGCTGTGTTTGCAGTTCAGTAAACATGCAGCTTAAGCAAAGATAACTGTGTCAGCAGTTGATTGCAGATCAATATTTCCCCAGTACTGCTGAGTGCTGAATTAAGAACTTGTCTATTTCAGAGATAAATAATGCTGATGACTGAAGTAAAACTGAATTTATCTGGGAGACAGATCAGTCTTGGAAACAGCTAAAATCAGTGTATGTAAAATTTTAATTTTACCTTCACTGTAGCCATACAATAATAGAAATGAAAGATTTGCAGCATGTGAACAGTACTAGAAACATGAAATAAATGTGCTTCTAGAACTGTTAGTGCATTCCTTATTTGTATTTTTCATTATATTTAGCTTATTTTCTGAATATTGAAACCTATAAAAGATTAAGGGTATCTGTCTTTGTCCTCAACATATTTATAAAGTTTCTAGCAAAGGCAACTTTTTTGCTAGAAAATGCATCCAGTTTTCAAGTGGAAAGTGAAGTGGTTCATGCAATCCTGGCAAATTTCTGTAAGTCATAAAACAACTTTTTTCTTTTTGCTTATTATTGGTTTCATAAAAGGCACAATAAACATAAAAAACTAATGAAAAATCCCTATCATAAACTGGATACCTCCCTGAGGGATAATTCTTAATGTCATTCGGGGGACTTAATATATTGGCACAGAGACTTATCATTAAAACAAACCTTCAGTTTTTGATACAGTGATTTGTCTCCATGATAATGCTGTCCTAGGTGTACAATGATATTGAATCAGTTTGTAGACAGTCTTTTTTTGTTCATTGATATTGTTAGAAAATTAACGGAGTGAAAATACTTCAGTGTACAGTGAACATTGTGTTATGGGTGGAGATCCTGATCTACAGAGTGACTGGGGGCATGAGATGAATAAACCATGGGTGAAAACACAGATACAAAAGATACTTTCCCCTGTGAATACATGGCAAGAAGTAAGTATATGAATGTGTATATCTTGAAGGCTATCTCCAGGTATTTCATGCTTACATGATCCCAAAGAAACCTCTATTTATTACACAACCTCCAAAACAGGTCTTTCCCAGTGACAGGCTGGTATTTTAAATGCTTCTACAGAAGCCGAAACTACTGACAGTTCATCACTCTTAGTTAGGAACTACTGTTCCATACGGTAAACTAAGTTCAACACTAATGCCTGGAATATTGTCATATGCTTATTAAATTTCATAACTAGTATGAATGTGGTTTTTACTGGTGCTATAGTCAAATAATAATGAACTAAAAATGTTTGGTGGCAAAGTAAGGTTTTTTCCTTTCTCTGCTTTCCCTGACAGGGAAGAGTGCAGCTATTCACAGCTTTTGCACAAAACAGGAAAAGATTGGGTATTTGGGTTTTGGTTATTTTTGTTTGATTGGGTTTTTTTTTTTGTTGTTCGTTTTTCTAATAGGAGCTGCAAAAACACCCCAACTAATTGTAGTACATAGCTTTAAGAAAAACAGTTGCCAAAGGAAAGAGACAGTTAAAAGCATGGTAGGTAAAGGCTGATGGTGAGGTGAACTCACACAATACTATGAATCATTATGAATGGAGCTTATGTAGTGTTATAGGGTAGAAAGGAGATATTTCCCATATGGCAAGGTTCAGTGTAATGGAAACACTTGGGTTTAACAACTGAAAACTTCTCCAAAACATTTGTAGTGTTGGCCTGAGGGCATCATAAAATTCCCCTCTGTATGAGTTTCAGCTAACGTGTTCTACAGATGACAATAGATATGGCTGAAAAAATACCTGTGAGGAAATAGTAGGCTAAAGAGTGAAAAATACGTGCTGAGAGGTAGCTTGTAAATGTGTCTAATACCTGATGAGCTCTGGAGTCTCACAGCCCCGCTGAGTCCACAAGTGCAGGTGAATTCAGAATGTCCACAGTTTTCTGTCTTTACGCTAGGCCAGCAGTAAACACCAGCATGAACAATGTGTTTGTGTAGTTCAGAGCACATCCAAGAAGGTGGTGGGTGTTATATGCAGATAAGAGCTTCAGAATTACATAAGCACCTGATGAAAGAAGGGCCTTCTTGAAGCACTTTCAGAAAAACACCCTAGCAGCCACACTGTGACCCTCTGATTGCATTAACAGCTATGGCTGGCCTGTCAGTCATTGCTCAAAAAAAGTGACAGTCAACAATTGTAAGTACGCATCTGTGCATGCCTGACTGTGCTAATGGGAAGGGGCTTGTGGACATATTATACAGACAATTATCTGCTCTTAGTAACAACAGCTAATTAAAAGGTGTTCTAGTAAATATTGGTTGTAATTGGTGTCTCTCCTGCTTAGATGCCCTTAGTAGAGAAAAGGGAATTTACAACAGGAAATGAGTGTTTCGTGCTTTTTGGAGAAAGAAGGGTCAAGAGGTTGACATGAAGGTTTTAAAGGTGGAATTGAGATTAGTGTCTGTGAGAAAAACAGCAGAAGAGATGAAATGAAAGGGGAGGTAATAAAAAGGTTATGACAGATAAAAATTTTGAACTGATTCAGTGGTCCAAGAAAAGTATCTTATCCTCCCATCCACTAAGTTCACAGACCCTTATTAGAAGCAGAGTGCTGGACAAAACCTCCTTTCTCTGAGATTTAAATTTACAGGAATAATGAGCAGAGAACTGAAGGAGACTAACTACTTGTCAAGTGGCCTGTACATACCTTAATCAGAAGGTTGCTATTTTATTTATTTATTTCAACAGAAAGCTATGTAATCCCACTTGAACTTTTAAAATAAGCATACTGTGTTTCTGGATTTCATTTCATGGAGGCTAAACATAACATATTACAACTTAAACTAGACCAAAATATAGGCCTTAAAAGGCAGCGTCCTGCTGTATTTTGAAAATAATACAGTCTCTGCATCTCTGCATGTTTTTTCCTTGTATTTGGAAAAGAGAAAAAAAAATTTTGTTTTCAAGTACTTGTCCCCACAATGTCACATAATGATGGAATGAAATTTGTATCAATCTTTTAGAAACAGTAATTTCACAGAGCAGTCTGAGTAACACCTGGTAAGGGCCCATCATCTGGACTAGAACAGAAATAATAGTGCTGTCACAAAACACAGACTATGATGATAATGACTTGGAGGCAGAGAGTACGAAACATATCAAAGCTCAGAGAACATATTTAGAATTTTACTCTGCTTTAAAACAGTGATAGATAGAAGGTTTTTATGTACTTACATGGCAATTTCACAGTAAAGCTCTCCAGATGGCTTTAAACATCGCTGAATGAGAAAAGTGGTCAATAGCTTATACTGATCTGTAGATGGTGGCAAATGTGGGGGTGACTGCAGCAATGGAATCAGACTGACTGGCAGGGCAGATACAAACCCATCTGAGCTGCCACACTGTGACAAGACATTGCCTGGACGACAAGACATTCTCCCACATGGAAAACCTGGCTGTGAAGGTGTGCCATGAGGATGTTCAGGTACCTCAGTCTGGCCACTGAAGATCATCAGCCCAACTAAGAGGTGGTGGCTGCTAAGATTAAAAATGTGTTTCAGGTGGATCTGGGCTGCCAATATAATTGTGAATTATTTCTAGATCAGTGAGTCCATGAAAACTTAGGCCATCAAGAAAGAGATGCGACATAGAGATGGGCTCATGATTCAAAGGCAGAATGGACACAATACCACAAATTATATGTGAATGTGAAATACGTGCTGCAATTAAGCAAGTCAAGAGTTTAAAGACTTAGATGTGGAGGACAACAGCTGAAATAAGAGTAGGTCTGGCAGACTGACTGTATTGCACTCCCACAAACCTGCAAGTACCATGTGCTTACAGTGGTGAAAGAAACCACTAGAAGCCTGGAAACTTATGCTGTGCCCCTTGCCACCACCCAGAATACTATCCTGGGCTTTGAAAAGTCTTATGGTGACATGGTACTCCTGAAAGAACTGAATCAGAAGATGAAACTAATTTCCAAAGCAATCTTATAGACATGTGGGCCGAAGAACAGGACAGTGAGTGGGAATGCCACATACTTTATAATGTACAAGCCTCCAGAAAAATGGAATGATACAATATACAGTTAAAGACTACACTGAGAGCAATGGGGGGACCTTCAAACACCGGGATACACATTTGGCAAAAGACATGTGGTTAGTCAGCAAGAGACAGACTAGCCTTGTCCAATTAAAAATTTTATGTACTGTAGAACAGGATAAAGTTCCTGTAGTACACATTAAAAACATCTTGGGACAAACAGTCTGGGTTATTCTTGCCTTAGAAAGACAAACCCATTTTTGGGATTGGTTTTCTTCAAGGATCTGTGTGCACTCTGTGGTAATGTGAAGGGTGGGGAAGTCTGGTGTACTTCTCATAGGATTTGAGGTGATAACAGCCAATTAATTGAATGTTCAGTGATGTTAATTGCTACAAAATTCTGTATGTTATGAATTCTATACGTCCATCACTGACACCTGGTGTGACTCTTGGGGATGGCCCTGTGCAGGACCAGGAGTTGGACTCAATGGTCCTTGTGGGTCCCTTCCAACTCAGCATATTCTATGATTCTGTGATGTTCTAGGTGTTGTGAGTAGTGCCCTAAGACAAGGGCTTTTCAGTTTGTCATGCTCAATCAGTGAGCAGGTGCACAAGAAGGTGGGAGGGAACACAGCCATGGCAGCTGACCTGAGCTGCCCAAAGGGATATTCCATAACGTAGAATATCGTGTTCTTTATATAAGCTGGCTGGGACATGATCATCACTACTCAGGGATGTTGTTATATTGGAATTATGAATTTGCAGAAATGATCTAAGTGTGCTGTTACTTCAAATATTTTTTTGTGCAGATTTTCAAAGTTCATGGGTATGTTTAACCTCAGAAGCATGTTTCTTCAGCAAATATTTGAAATTATATTTTTTTTCTTCTCCTTCCACTTGAATAACTATCAATTAAAGAGTATAAAAAATCTCTGCATAGTTCTTAATTAAATAAATGAGATTAAAAAATATGTAAGAAAACACTGCTTATGCAAATAGGTTTTCACTGTGGTTGTAGACAGAAACGCTAGAAAAAAAGTTTATAAAAATGAGAACATTTTTTCAAAGTATTTTAATACCTATTGCATATGGTTTATTTCTTCACATTTTTGATACAGCTGTGTTCTTTCCAAATGTACACCAAAATTGTTAACGTGATGGAAAACAGCATTTCAAATACTATGATAGATTTTCTGAAGGATTATAGGAGATAGTAGGGTATAAATAGGATTAAGCAAATACCAGGTTTTATCCATTTCTTGGTTTTTTTGTTTTTTTTTTTTTCCCAGAATAGTCATAGACTGCTAACTGCTAATTGGCCTTAGCTAGCTGTTCTGACTCTTCTTTTCCTTTGGAATTTCCAATGTAGATTTTGCTCCTGCTGACAGACATCTGCTCTGGGAAGGTTGCCATAACACTATTTAAAATAACAAAGCGTAATTTATTGGTACAAATCAGGAGAAAATACATCATAGCAACTGGAAAAACTTTGCATTGTTAAAATTTACTTCATGGGGTAGGGACACTTTGGGGTATATGTCAATTATTTATATGTAACAATGAAGAAACAGTTAATGCAAAGATCTGAGAAGTTCATAGCTGAGAAATCTGGCTAAAAAGTAGACTTTCTTGCCAAAACATTTTGTTTCACCACTGTCCTCAGGCTGAAGAGTAACAAAGTAGAATACTAAGTCTCTTCAGCCAAAGATGCTAATCATTTCCCACACAGTTCCCAAATCTGCCAGGACTAAAACACTTTGGGTTTTCTCCCTAACTAAGAACAATAGCTATGGTTCATACCCTTAAAGCATTCTAAGTCATATAGTATGTTCATAGCATGGTGATCTATTTAATTTTACTGAAGAAACACATTTCTTTGCTGTATAACTATCTTGAGAAGCAGCTTAGAAATTTATGAGAATTAAAATTAGATTAAAATTAGGATATCATTTAACTTCCAGCAGTAAACTCAATATTAAAACATTATTAATAGATTAAAAGGTGGATGATTCACCTTGGAATGTCATTTCGTAGATAAAATTTTTTAAAGTTTAATTTTACTTAATCAGGAAATATTTTGATTTCTCTCAGAAGTTTTCAAACACAATCAGTTTTTCTTTCTGTCTTTTCTTTCCCTCTGCATTTACTGAACATAAAATTTCAATTTATTATATGTTTTTTTGTGTATTTTAATTTGCTTTCTTGTCTGAGTAGAAGAGGAAGGGATGAACATTTATAACTGTACCATAATACATTAACTTGGAAAACAAACAACCAACCAAACAAAATCTCCCCACCAATCAAATGAAAAAACCCGAAAAAACCCACAAAACTCTCAGAGTTTTTAAACATCAAGAATAAATGTGACTAAGGGTCACATTGGTAACAGAAGCTAAACATACATGTCATCAATTAAAAGATGAGTAAATTAAATTCTGCATATTAAAGTTTACAAAATCTCTAGCTTTGAATTGTTAATGTTTAGTTTTCTTAGTATAACGGGAATACTATGTATATATATGTATATGTGTTAGATCTAGTACTACTATATCTGTCTATATATACTAATTGGAATTAATAACTTTGTTCTTATACCTCACAGAATGAAATAGAATCTTGTTTTTGAACTAGAAGTGATTTAAGTGTCCTTCCAAATTCCTGTTCTGCCATACCATACCATACCATACCATACCATACCATACCATACCATACCATACCATACCATACCATACCATACCATACCATACCATTGAAATCTCTGGCAAACTCTCCATATAAATGTAGTCATAAATAGCACAGTCTAAGTGAAATATTAATTGTGTATCTAATTATTTGCAAGTCAGATGCCTGAGAACAGGGACACAAGAAAAAACATCCTTAGTGAAATAAAGCTTAGAGCTCAAGAAATGTAGTTGCTTTAAGGAAATCTAGGTACCCTCCTCAAGGCTTCATTTTAATGTTCTTCAGATCAATCACTTCATGTTGTGTTTTTAAAGAGGAAGCAGGATTCATTTTCATCTTTAATACCCCCAGTGGAATATTTTTTATGGAATTAAATTTTATATATATTCCATGCTTTTTAGAGTTTGATATTTTTTGAGAACTTGAATACATGGTAATCAGAAGTATTAGGCAAATATTTCAAATGCAGACACTGTGACAATAAGCCACATTGAGTAAATAATTATGTCCTCTGGTCTTTCTTTGTTAATTTAATGAAATAATTTTATTTTAGTAATATGCTGATTTAAAATAAAGGGAAAAGAAATCCTCCTTGTTTCCCAGATATATATCTCCTTAACTAAATTTTTTTCTATTTTTTTAAAAGATTATGGTCAATCAAATAAAAATTGAAGTCAATTTAAATGTCTTTAAAACATCTACGGTTGCTACCAAAGAAGATAACCAAAAATTGCAACATTAATTCTGGCTGCTTTATGCCCAACCCTTACTATTAAAGTTCTAACTTTTCTGCTAAAAAAGCATACAATTTTTTTAAATGGAAATTGGTAACTGCTTTCCCATGCTTACAAATATGTCTGCATGGTTTGGTAGAAAAATCAGTACATGCATCTAATAAAAAAATCATAGTTAAATGCAGCAAACTGAGGTGTATTCTTTAAAATAATGTAATATCTGAGCACACATATATTTATTTTCTTATACATTTTACAGCGAATTTTTGACAAATAGGTGTCTCAGCTAACAAATCCCAGTCAACTTCAGTATGGTTCATTACTGGGGATGGATAATTCTCCTTCCTTTTATACACTGATTTGGTTATTTGACAGTAATTACAAAACTACTTTCTTGCATATGAATTGTAGCCTAATTAAACTGGCCTGCAGGCAGCCACAGCGATGATGCTGGTTAAGCAGCATTTTCTACATTCCCAAATGCTACAATGTTCTTTCTGCTTTTGCTGATTTCATGCATTTTCTGCCAAGTTAAGCTACTGAGGCAATGCTGTAGGGGAAGTTTTCACTGAAAAGGCATCCTTGCTAGGTCTCTTACAGAAATTAACAAATGAGCGGGCTGTCCAAATCTGATAATATTTCAGTTAATTGGTTTTATTTATTACAGATTTTATTGAATGCAGATTTTATTGATTACAGAAAAGTTGTTACTTTTTAATTAAGAGTGAATACATTTTGGATATATTTTATAATTTGCTTTGCATTTTTATCCTATGAACCATTAAGCATAAAAGCCCCTCAGTACCCTCAGCTGTTGGTCTCTCTGGAGGCCTTGGTTTGGAGACAGGTTACTTGCCTTAGAACAGATGTTCTAAAGTTAGTAACTAAAGGTTAATATTATACTAGTAAATTGCAGCATTCTTTAGCATACTTTTTGAATACATAATAATGAGATATAAATTAAAATTACATTCTCAGTATATCATTAGTAGGAATAATTATTATGTGGCATACCTGTAAAGATTTTTCAACCTTTTTTAAGGATATTTACAAGAGTGTAATTGGCAGAGAGCTTCTGTTTATGCCTTTGTAAAGCTGGGTTGTATTGTCAAGTCTTCAGCCAGACGGTTGAGGGTAATAATTCTTCCTCTGTACCCAGCATGTGTTCACATCTTCTAAATGAGTTGAAAATGGCCATGTCAAGATGGATTTGATCATTAGGGCCTCTTCTGAAATGGTTGCTCTCCTTTGTCTGTTTATAACAATATCATACTGTTTACAATAATCTTCATGCTGATTAACAATGTGCTGGTAATTCAGAATATGTGCACGTGTGAAGAACAATTTATTTTCTGAGGTTTCTACTCACACAGGTTCACTTGTTTGCAGGGATACATGCTCCATGTAAATAGACTTTTTTTTCTTTTGTCTGCCAATATACATTATTTATGCCTTAAAAAAAAAGAACACGTAATTTATTTTTAACCCAAATCATCATGCTTGTTTTATTTTGGCATATTGAAAATAAATATAAAGGTTCTTTGAAATAAAAGAATATATTTCTTTCGGCTTTCTTGCTATCTTTTCCTGTTGCGGGCTTCTCCCTTGAACCCTTTAAGGCCATATTTTCAGATAGCATTAATGGATTTGGACCAATGAGGGCCACCAACAGTAGATGAGTATTAACTGACTTTACAAACCTCACAAAAATTATAGTTACAGTTTGTCACTCTTGTCCAAAAGGACAGAAAGTACTGTAGGTGTCGGATTGGCACTTCCTGAACACAGTTTTCATTCTTGTTTTTATAGATTCTCCAGGAATCATCATCCATCTTCAGTGAATGCTGTAAAAGATCTTTGAAGCCTTTCTTGTGTGTTGTGCTGAACAGAGCACAGGAGATATATGTCAGTTATGCCAACATTTGGGCCTGCAGAAATAAATTCCAGTTTCTATACTGGGAACATGACAGATAATTTTTATTCTTCAGAAGAACTTGTCCTTGCATTTTGTGGTATTTAATGTTTGTTTGCTTCTGTTATATTCCTTTTATTTTTTTCCTTTTTTTTCTTTTGTTTGTTTGGTTTGGTTTTAGTTTGTTTGGGTTTTTTGGGAGAATGAGGACTGCCCATACATTGTCTGCTTTGGCCATTTAGGGTCTTCCCCTGCTTGTCTTATTTTGCTGCATGGACCAATAGAGCATCTTGAATTTAGTTGACTAAGGCTTCCTCTGACTCATTGTCCTTTTCCCCTCATATAAGCTACAACTTTGTTTTGGCACAGAAGAAAACAAAACCCCACCAACTTTAATCAGATTTAGAAAGTATATGCATATTAAACAAAGAGGGGTTTTGCACCTATGTTCAGCGCAATAATAAACAAAGACATGTATCTAGAAATGTATATGTCACTTTTTCTTCACATTCCTTTCTTCGCTGCACTTCCCCACCCCACCCCCCCCC
>VZTX01025380.1:27114-55203 GCA_013400915.1 Pardalotus punctatus
CCCCTCCAGAATGATCTTTCTTTTCAAACTTTGTCTTTCAGTATTTTTCCAGATAATGTTATAAGCGTAACAGGTCTTGTCAGGGTGCATATTGAAGGTGTAGCTGTATAATTCATTAATTTTATTTGGGTGGGCTTTATTGGTGAGCTGTATCACTCAGATCAACATTTCTAGTTCTTTCTTCAATAGTTGTGTCTTTATATACAGAGTGAATTCTGTTGCTCATATTGGCAGCTTAACTGCTTATCTAACTGAAACAGCTCCTTTGATCTGGTTCAATACTGTGGTGATCAGGTTTTTAGATATGCTATCTGCCAATCATGCTGCATGATTAGGTTAATACCTAAATTTAGTTTAGTTTAGTTTTAAATCATTGTAGCTGCTGCCCAGTGTGCTAAGCAGTTCACTGGACATGCTTCTCTATGCAAATGTGGTGATATCCTTGGGACTGAGGTGAATATTGTAAGAAGGGGTTAAGAGGAATATTTGTGTTTCCTCACAGATTTCTTCAATTGTTTTTCCTTAGATGTGCTTTTTTTTGGTTTATTTTGACTCAATGATCCTTGTGAGTCCTTTCCAACTCAGTTTATTCTGTGATTCTGTGATTTTAATTTTGGGTTCTATTCATAGCATTCAGCACTTGGAACAGTCACTGTTAGATAATGCTTAAGGACTGAAATGTGTTTTCTTTCACACAATTATCTCTATTTAAATTTTCACTGTAATCCAAAACTTTGTTTTTCATTTTTGTCATCCATATGGAACTGATTAGAAATAAAATTAATACTCAAATATTTCTTAATACAAGTGTATATGTAGAAACTAATCAGTACTTCAGATATATAATTAAGTAAATGGCTGCAAAAAAAGATTACTGAAGAGCAAGGCAACAATTTGATTAAATTTTTGAGAAGCATATTACCAAATGGGCAGAAATAATTTTTGTTCTATTTTACTTGCCATCTGTGCTCTTTAATTACTTCTGGGAATATCCATTGAATTACCTGAGGGCACAGACATCACCTCAAAAAGGCAAATCAATCAATGGTTTTATGGTCAGAAATGCAGTACTTCTAAATTCATCTAAAAAAGCAACAGGTATGGGAATTTTTCACCTTTGACAAGCGTAAAGAGTAAAAAACCTCTAGATGAAACAATCCAAATATATTAAAATTACAAAAAAAACCCACCAAAAACCAGAAAGCGGGACTCTTTGAACATAAGCATAAGAAAATCAAGGCAAACGGGGACTATAAAGTGCTTCATACTCTTTATATATTCATAATGTAATGCTTTTGGCAATGATAAAATTAATCTTCTTCATAATAGCTTGTATGGTACTATGTTTCATATTTGTGACAAAACCAGTGCTAAAAGAGGGTTAATTTAGTTGTTGTTGAGCAGTGCTTACACAGCATCAAGGCCCCTTCTGCTTCTGCCATGGTTTAGTCCCAGCCAGCAGCCAAGCCCCTCAGAGCTGCTAGCTCAGTCCCCCACCAGTGGGATCAGTGGAGGAACTGAAGGCATACAAGCTAGAAAACTCATGGTTTGAAATAAAGAGAATTCAATAGGGAAAGCAAAAGCCTCACACACAGACAAATCAAAACAAGGAATGAATCCACTGTTTCCCATGGGCAGGGAGGTGTTCAGCCACCTCCAGGAGAGCCAGGACCCTCCACATGTAACTGTTCTTTGGGAAGACAAAGGCCATCACTCAGAAACATCCCCTCCTTTCCTCCTTCTTTGCCCCAGATTTATATACTAAGGCTGGTTTATGACCCGATTATTCTAAAGGCTTCTGCCTGAAGGAAGAAAGGATGGACTCAGAAAAAAAAAACCAGAACTGATGCCTGAAGTTTAAAGAGAATGTCAAGTACTTCAAAAACAAGGAATGCGAAAAAGGCATGAATGAGTGGAAGACATTCTGCCAAATGGACTTAATGAGTAGACCTAAAATCTGTTAAAATTGCATCTTATGGAATTTGTATTGTAACAAGGAAAAAACAGTAATTACAATATTATGTGAAAGACTGAGAAACATGATCTTTCTCTGTACCATCCTCTGTTTTACAGTTAGGGGAGTTTACTGTGTGCTTTACATTCTTCACTTAAAATAAGTCCTAGAGTAAATGGCACTTAATGTTCCCAACACTAAAAACAAAGTTTTTTTTTCTGAAAAAATTTAAATACCTTGTCTGACAGAAGAGGAAGTCTGAAGTTAGAACCCTACCAGTTTACAATTCAGTTGTAGTTTCCCAACGATATTTCTCATTTAGATTTGAATTCTGTAGTTCAAATGATGAGCATTAGTAACAATCCAGATAAAAGTTCTAGCACCTTTTTATTTTTCCCTTCTGTGTTGAAATATTTTCATGTGATAGTGGGTATAGCTGATCAAAAAGGTTCCTGTATATACAGCATATAAGTATCTTCCCCAAACCTAAGAAGGAAATGTGGGTGCCTTGTGAGGAGCCTGGTGGATCAAAACATTTTTTGGCTATGTGCATAAGAAAAGGGACAGGTAGGGCCTTGTCTTTGGTGAGATGATGCCCTGCCCTGCACACCCCATACCCTTGGGCTGTATCCCAGCCCTGCAGTGTCTGCCAATCCCTGGCAAAGTGGAGACAATGTTCCACACCTGCTCCAGAAGCCCCGCCCCAACTCCTGAGTGACTGAATAAGCAGAAGTCCCGCCTGGGGGAAGGGCTCAGGAAAGACAAAGGGTACTTAAAGCAGGGCACAGGGCAAGCAGGTGTTTTGACCTTACCTCTTAGAATTTCTATCAGTTGAATGCTGCTGGAACCAGGAGTGGTAGCTATAACTGTTCTTTTCTATGTATCTTCTGTCTTTCTTTGTTTTTCTTCTTCTTCTTCTAATTCCCTCTTCTTAGAGTTTTGAGAAATATTTTGAGTAACATTCAAACTTGGAGAGGCTTAGAGTTTGCTAAATTGAATGAGCTAAAGTTAATGCTTTGAGAAGTGCTTTACATGGATTGAATGCTGCTTTAAATGCTTTGCCAAAGTTCTCAGATTCTCTAGAGTTGCTAGTAAATTTTTTGTTGGTTTGACCTCTTGAGAATATTTTGTCAATATTTCTCCTCTGCCTCTGACCCAGAGTATATGAACAACTGCAAGCCCTTCTAAGAGTCTCGTTGAGCATGGATTTTGGGGCTTTACAGTGCCTTCAGTTCACAGTGACCATGTTACAAAACAAATATTATTATTGTCTCTTATATTTTGTCCCAGGCAAGGTTATTGATCCATGTAACTGATCATCACTATCACTGACTGCAATTTCAGAAAATTTTATGTCATTCAAATTTATGCATATAAACACTGACAAAAATATATTATGTAGATATATAATTTGCTATGCTAGTATATTCCAAATGGTTTATGGATGAAAACTTTGTTACATCCCTAATTACAAGAGATAAATAAATGTTTCTTTTTATTTAGACATAGATAGATTTTATAGCAATTTTTTTGCAGGGTCAAACAAGAAGTGGACTGTGAAGATCTTGTGAACAAGTTTGCAGTGTATTTATTAAAAATGAGAATCTCAGACTTCCATATAACTTGTCATTAAAGACAAATGCAGATGGTGTTTTTATTTCTGAATCTCCTTTCCATCTGTGGCCTGTATGTATGCAAATAATGGAGCTAATTTCAGATAAGAGGATTCTGTTCAAGTGCAAAATCTGAGCTAGCCTGCTTTCAGTGAAAATGGAACTTTTTATGAGTGAATTTGTCTAGGCAATTTCCTTTCATTAAAACAGTTTGAATCCAAAGACTATGAATTCCATTTACCAGATGGAAGAAGTATTGCTTTAAAATTATTGCATGAGGAGAACACGTTGTTCTAGACAGAATTCCACCATAACACATTTAATGTTTGTTCATTTTTAAAGACAATCATCCCGTCAGAAAAATAAGTTTTATTTACCCTTATCAAGTTCAGTTACTGGCAATAACTCAGAAAAAAATGTGCCTGGGCGAAGAGGAGAGGATATCTGCATTAATAACTTGTGGTGGATTATTAAACTGCAGGCAATGTTAGGTTTGAATTTCATCATGGCATGCAATGAGAAAGCAAAATCTATCTGTCCTCAGTCATCACTGGAATAACATCACATGCAATTATTCAATACACCAAACATATTCCAAGGATCAGAAGAGTCTCCGGAAAATAAACATTTTTTTCTGATTCCCTAAGAAATATCTAATTACTGAATTATTGGATAGTTTATTTGTTTTTTATCCTACTACTGGTTAATTTCTCATTTATCTATTTACTTTCATACAGCAACTGCTTATGGATTAGACTACAAAAAGCATGTAAGGGGCTAAACCTCATATAATTCTAAAATATAGCAGTGTTTATAAAAAAGCAGACTAGAGATGGGAAATATTTTTACACCATTCTGGGGAAGCCAGAAGACAGTGTAGTCACAACCTAGCAGCTAATACACTTATTAGTTTAGTCACACAAATTCTTAACACAGAGGTAAATATAGCAATTCTTGCTAACTTAATAAAATAAATAGTACTATTATTTTATGTTAATATATTGTAAATATATTTATTGTGTATATGGATGTTATTATATGGTTTTATTTACCTAAACTGCATTTGGTATAGAAGAATTTTTTTTTTTTCCTGGGGAATAAAAATTCTATATTTGCAAAACTGCCTTCTAGGCAATTGTCCATTATATTCTGAAAGTGCATAGGTTACCAGCACACTTTATTTAGGTGTCTATTTAGGGGACAGTTTCTGAAATAACTAGAAAATATCATCATTTTGAAAAGCCCTAATCTTTTGCTTCTTCCTTATCTCTTTCCATTCTCTTTCCCTTCAATTTATAATATATTTTTGACACTTTCAGCTTGAACTCTCCCTTGTATTATAGCACCACTGCTATGCTATCCATTTTAGACAGTTTAGCTGCTGATGTAAAAATCTTTCAAACAGACATCTCTGCCCATCATTTGAGTACTGCAACAATAATAATTTCATGATCTTCATATTGTAAGAATTTTAAATTGAATGAATGATAAAGACTATTTTCAGTTCAATATTGTCTCTATTATTTATATGATAGTTTTATGTATGGGCAGAGGAATCATAAAATGTGAGTTCTCAAAAAGCTCACCACCAATGAAACCATGGCTTCAGTAAGGTTTGTCAATCAATGCAATTATATACCCAAACTGCAAAAAGGACATAAAACACAGTGTCATAATTTTGGATGACCACATCAGAGAGTAATAGGCTAAAACCAGCAAGAGTCTTGCAGACAAATGCAACTGTGGTCCTTAATGAAGTCTTCCAAATACATAAAAATGCATGTCATAAACTGCAAGAAAACTAGAATTTTCTCATCTGTTTCAAGGTCTGTTATTTGACCCAATTAACTTAAAAGTTTAACACTTTATATCATGCTGTAGTTCCATATTCAATTCATAATCTATAGAATAAAAGCATGGAACTCAATGTGGCATTTACTTCACCTCTTCAGCTGTTTTCTACAATGCATTATGTTTTCTTACATTGCATTGATTTGTACTGCATATTTAACTTGAAAAAATTTACAAAACTACACATAAGGTTCTCAGTTGCCTCAGTACAAACTTGTTTTGATTTCAATAATCTGTTAAATACAGCCTGTAAAAGTTAAAGTGTACAAAATATTTATAGACATGCCAGACAAGGCGAAACAGTCAAGATTTACAGATTTTAGTTTCTCAGATGGTATTATTGTGGCAACACAGTGTTTATGGCAATACAGTTTTTATTATATTGCATAGAAAAATGAAGTTCTTTAACAGGTACAGTTTATGAATGCTTAAACTGGAAATGTTCTTTTTTTTTTTCTTGCATTGATCTATAAGCTAGCAGTGTGCTTATAAAGATTTCTTTGTTTTTTATCCTGAGGTAAAGTTTATATCAATATAATTATTATTTATTATGACAAAGAGCTTTTTGCCTACACTATTACAAAATGACATTTTTGTTCCAGTATCAAACCCTAACAATTCAATGAAGCACAAAAATAGGAAAAGGCAAACCCAAAGAAAACTAAACCTCTTAATCAGACAATACAGTCAAGATGTAAAAATCAGATGATCATGGAAATGACTGAAAAAAAATAATTTATTATCTTTCTTTAACATTTACCTTTTCGGTCACTCACCTCCTCCACCAATCCTTCATCATTGTTTACATGAAAACTATAGTTGGAGCAGTTTATTCATAGAGATTTTTCCATCTGTGTTCGGGGAGGTTTTCAAAATCAGGCTCAATGCAGATCTGAGCAACTGTTCCTGACTTCAGAGTTGCTCCTGTTTTGAACAGGATTTTGAAGTATAGACTTCCTGAAGTCCCTTCCCACCTGAGAGATTCCATGGTTCCAGAATTGTATAATTCTCAGTCCATTAATCTCTCAATCTCATTATGCCTGTGGTGAGAATTTGAAGGAGTATATGTTTTGAAACTGCCCTCCCTTTCTCCAAGCCCTTTCATTTATCATTTTCCCAGTAATGGAGGACTTGAGCAGTTGCTCATAGAGTAGTGCCAAGGTGTAGAATTTAATATCAGGGATTTACCCAGACCCATCATTAAAAGGGGCAAACTAAAACCTATTTCTCAGTTCTAAATAAAGTATCTTTCCAGGTAAGCAGTTCTGCAGTTTTGGAAACCTGTGCACACAAGGATAAGTTATACCATCAGACTATTTGAAATTCTGCTTCTCTGTCAGTTTATAGAGTTGTTGGGTTTTTTTCCCTGTGAATCGTTCTAGCAGTTTGTACTTGACATAGAAAAGGAAAACATAAGAGATGACCCCAGTTTCCAAAGGATATAGTGAAAATCAAATTGTCTGTGTTTTTATTATTGCCAGCACCCAACAGAAGTCAAACTGTGGAGGGGTTATTGGCTCAGCACCTCTAATTTCGTTCATCCACCATAGAAGCTTGAACACTTATTTTGCCAAAATTGCAATAATTCCAGATTGCTGGACAGCTGTCAATACACAAGGTACTGTCAGATAACACTGTGGGTAGACCAGTGGGAGGTTATTTACTTCATGTAAATGTCTTGCCAAAGTTCACTTATAACCTTTAGGTACTCAGGGAGCATCTTCTGGCTCCCAGTTTGCTAAACTAATGCGATAGACACTGTGAGTGTATTAGCTGAATACCTTAAGCTGTCCATGTCAAGGGCAGTCTTTTGTGAGGATTCTGAATAAGCATCAATAATTTTTGATTTTAATAGTTTAGTCTATCTAGTATTCCCAGTTTCTGTCAAGGGAGAGCCCTGTGTTATGCTTCTGGCAGAGCTGGCACAGCTTAGGGCACTTTCTGACTTCCCAGTTGTTATTTGGAGGCATGTGCACTTCATTAGCTTTTGAGCAAACAAGCATTTTTCTTTCCAGGAAAGTTGATTGTGCACAATGTATTGTTTTTGATTTTGAAGGGATAATGCTGGCTTTTATTTTGCCAGCTGTTCCTTACCTCTCAGATGGAGATAGGAGGCATTTCCATGGAGACAGAGAATGCATGCTTTTGCACAACTATTATAACCCTACAATTTGTAAGGTTTCATATACAAACTTTTTCAGATATCTAAAGCTTTATTTATTTTCCAGCAAACACTTTTTTATAATATTCAAGCCTTTAACTGAGCAGACTAATTTCTTGTCTAATGCACTCATTTGGTGTTGGTAAGCAATGAAATTCAATGAAATAAAAACAGCCTTTTTGTTTTAATTATTAACATCCTCATTAATGATTTTTTTTTTCTTTCATGTAGCTGTTAGATTTGAGAGAGCAAGATGTAACCTAGGGCAAAATAAAACAAGATCTGGCCAAATTTCTTGCAAGATGCTACACTGAAGAGTTGTTTGTGAGGACCCAACCTTTTAAAAGTCACTGAACCTGGCTGCTGAGCTAGTAAGAACAATATCAGTGCTGGTCTGCTGATCCTCGTCTCAAGCTTATCAGACTCATGCCGTGACATAGACCCATGTGTGAAACTGATAGTTCAGTACCTCAGTTTTTTCAGGCTGATGCTCAGTTAAAATTGGCTGTCTTTATGCTAATTTTTCTTGCATAAGATAATGAACTTCATGCTGAGAGACAAGGAAATGTGCCAGGAATATTAAAAGCTATAGATATTTCATGTTTAAAATAAACAGGCTAAAAGCCATGCAGCATGAAGCAATCTGCTGACTCGTTTTGAACACCCTCAGTTAAAGATTACAGCCAGGGTTTGAAAAAAATGCTGCTATATATTTCTTTGATGCCAAGGTGAAAATTAAGAACATTACTTTTCAGAATAGTAATGTTTAACCAGATGCTGAGGAAAGAGAGAAAGCATATATATCTTAGGCTAGTTCTAAGTATTTGCATATATAAATATATATGCACATATTTAAATAGCAAACGATTTATTTCCTACTTTTTCACTTGATCACTGACACCCTTGGGTGTAGCTATAAGCAGGCATGAACAATGTAACTATACAGAACTCTACTCTCAGAGTTTATCCAAATTCTGCTACATGGCCTCAAGTTCGCTTAATGTGATCACACTTCACTTTTGCTTGAAGTTAGATTTTCCTCTGGCGCTCCGGTCAAAGACAGAGTTGAAGATGATGATCCTTGGTTATAGGAACTCATAAACTCATGCTGTGGTCTTCCCAAACCTCTTAGATGTGCAGCCCTCCTTCCTGCATAATTTTAAATATACGTGTCTTTCAAAGCCACACTTCCAGAGTTCTCTTGAAACTGAACTGTGTCCTAAATTGTTTATGCTTTTTCTCAGAATTTAGAAGTTGCTGCTCCTCCAATACTAAAGCATTATCTCTTTAATGCCTTGCTGTAATAAATTGGAATACACTCTAAATTTATACTTTCTACACGCTGACTAGGTAATGATATGAGTCAAAAAGAGAATGTCAAAAATGCTGTTAAAAAAATTATTATTTCTGCTTTTTATTATTATTATTAATTTTATTTTTTCTTTTCACTTTTTCTCTTTAATTTCCCAGGAAGAAAGAATGACTTCAGATGTCCTTTAAGGAAGCAAAACAAATGTTTTAATATATTTCCAGTCTCTTGCCTTCTGAAATAGAAAACAAGCGGGTGTTGATTATTATTCTGTAAAGCATCAGCACCAGGTATGTGTACCCAAAGCCATTAAGTGTCTTAACGTATAAGAGATGTACCTTTTCCTTAAATGAAAACTATTTTACATCTGAATACACCAATTTGCAATTGACTATAATTTCAATGCTATCTTCTATCAGTTTTACAATACATCAATGTAAAAGAGCACTTTTGCACAAAATGAAATTACTTCTTTGCAGTCTGAAGATTGGAAAGCTTTTATCATAGAAGAAACCTGGAGCACATGTAAAATATACTTTCATCATGTAATAAAATATTTTGCAATATTTTGATTACTATTTTATTCCAACTTCCTTATCAAATTAAAAAAAAAATCTCATCTTATTTTGGAGTTTTTTCTTTTGTTTTATAGGGTCAGCTAATCATTCAGAAAACTTCATCTGCAGCTATTTGAAATAAAGCACTTTTTACTGACCTTGTTGCTGTATTTTAACCTTCTCTCCTCACGTGGACAATAAAAGATGAATGAATCAGACAATGCAGATGTAAAAGACTAATAAAATGCACTAACAGAACTGCCTTTCATTTAAAATAATCTTACTACCTGGCTATAATTTGTCAAATCATCAATCTGAACAGTTGACATTGAAATTAAAAGACAATAATTTTCTTCTTACAACATTTTTTTTTTTTAAAAGAAATTACCCTCATCTGTGGACCTTATCTTCAGATACAAATTATCTGGGAATTATTTTTTTTCCTCCTTTCTTTCATTGACTGAGAAATTAAAAGCATTGTGAATGACCCAGGAGCAACTACTTGTCTGTCAATCACAATAAATGTAAATAGCAATATTTCAAGCTTAGAAAAACAAAAGTAATAATAGCAACAAAATATCTCACAGACTGTATTTTAATGGAATAGAATAAATCAAAATATTAAAGAAAAAAAATGCAACATATAATGAATAATAATTTAGCAAAAAAACTTCAAATCTTTCCCACACTTCTATGACAAAGGTAGATACATAGGGGCTTGATTGGTTTGTTAATAGAGGCTTGATGGATTGGTTGGTTTGACAGTTTTTTTTAAGAGAAAGAATGAGCTTGACTCTTCCATGACAGTGTTGCCTTTGCTATAAATTCAGAGAGAAATGGGCAGGATCAGTGAAAACCACTCAGATCTCACTATGTGCATGAAACCCTACATTAATTTACAATTTATATGTATGAGAATATGTACATACTTTGGCTGTGATTTTAGACTGCCAAAGTATCCAAGAAAATCAAGCTGTGAATTGACCTGCAAGAAAAAAGAAAAACTCAGACATACTTTTTGGGCTGATAATAGCTGAAACAACAAAGTGACATCAAGTATTTTGAGTAAATGAAACTTTTTGTCCCAGAACAGCATTGGTCAATGATGACTTACTCATTCAATACAAAATATATTAGATGCAGCAGACCTTAAATTGGATATTAATATATTTTAGAAAGTGTCAAGGAGATATTACTGATTAAGTAAATGGTCAGTACAGAAAATTTCATGTTGTAAAAGAAAAATTGATGCCAAACTTGTTTTGTTTTGGTTTGCTTTTCGTTTGGGTTGTTTTTTTTGGGACTTTTTGCAGGGTTTTTTTGATCTTCCTTTTTTTTTTTTTTTTTTTTTTTTTTTGTTTGTTTGTTTGTTTGTTTTTTTAAATTACTGATTCCCAGACCTGACAAGTGCAATCAGTAGAAAGAATTACTATGTGAATCAGGTCAGAAGAGAAAAAAACAATACTTTAACAAGAGGGATAATCCAGGCTAAATGGTATGTAAGCTAAGGAAAATGATTCTATGTGAGTGAACAAGAAAACTTTAGATCTGAATGCAGTCATTAACTGTGAGAAGAGCCAAATACAGAAGACTACCTGGATTAAAAGAGAACAAAATTATTTAGAAAGCTATCCAATTTGCTATTCAAACCATAATCTTCTTTCCCAGCCATCAAACTCTGTTGTGTTTTTTGTTATTCCTGTTATGCCATTTTACTGTGGTAAATTTCACTTCACAGAGGAAAAAAATAAAGATACATAGACATTATATTTTTGCATCAAGCAACCTGTGACTAGCTTTCCAAATTATTAATAAATATGAAAAGCAAATAAACTTTATAAATGTGTCTGTAGCAAAATCAATAAAAGGTAATCAGCCCAAACAAAGAACATACCACCCATACACATGGTTAAAAATGAAGTATTCTACCTAGATAACTAGCGCAATTTTTTATATTAACTTTTTTGAATTCTCTGAAACACTTTTTCTATATCTTAAGTACTGAAATAATTTTAAAACTTTTCTAAGAGCCAGGCATGAGATGAAATTTTTAAAAATTATTTTCTTTTACTTTTTTCATGGATATCTAAGGTTCATCCAGTTTTGCCTCCTAAAACTCATTTGCTTCCAGTCAGTTTTCTTGGATCCCATTGCCACCCATAAATAGAGAAGGAAAGTAAAGAACTTGGAAGAGGGTAGTTATCACCCCAGAAAATTACCTGACCCAGGTGTTAGGTTCCATGAACCTGAAGCATGTTGAATTCAAATCAAAATTTGAGGGATAATTTCTCTGACACAAATGTCCTTACAATTCTTTGATTAATATTGTGTAAAATACTCACAGCAAACCCTGTTTAGTATCATAAAACCCATAAATGAAACCAGTGAAAATACCTGCAAAACTTGTAAATATATTAATATAAACAAACGTGTAAATATAGGTTTTATATTTAAAAAACAGTAAAGACTGAAAATGAGCGGTGAAAAGGTTTAGAAGGATGAACTGTATGAAGTGAGAAAGTGTGAACTGCAGATGAAAGTATGAGTGTCCAGACAGGATTGTTAGGTTCTCCGGGGTTCAAGGTGAATGCCAGCACAGGAAACTATAAGACTGTATGGAACTAGAGCCGTCAGAACATGGACTTGCCCTCTTTTAAACAACATGACAAAATGCTAGCCAGAAAAGACTGTCATCAGGGAAGGTCATACAAACACTTCATTTAGTATACTTTGAGTGTTACACAATTAATTTTGTACACTTAAGCTCTCTCCATTCTGCTTGAAAAGTCTTTTTGAGATCAGTAGAAGTTGCTGAATAAAACCTCTCTTGTAACAGAAAACTTGGGTAGTATGCTCTGTTGAAAATAACATTTTAGGGTGAAATATGAGACCAAAAATCTCAGCATGTAATGGCATAGGCCTTCGCTCAATACCCTCTGACCAGGTTCTTTTAGATAATCCACACATGGAGTGTGCAATGTTTAATATCAAGGTTATTTATTTGAAGATAATTGATGTTACACAGGGTTTCTGATTTAGTAGTGATACAAAATATAGTGAAAAAACAATACAAATGTGATATTTAGCAAAGTATGTCAATTGCAATGCACAGTTCAATCACAATACCAGTGTGATTCCTAGTACCAGACTTGCCCACCATCAAGACACTGGATGTTCCCAATCACTAGAAGGAAATACATGAGTTTAAGCCAGGTCAAGCTGTCATATGGCTTTGTGATGTCAATTCTAACATTCCTTATTTTCACCTCTAGGCCATAGTGCAGGTCAAAGTCTAATTCACAAAAAAATTATAAATTATTCAAAGTTCAAAGAAACAGTAGATTTCATTATTTAAATAAAGTTCTTCACAAAGAATCTATTCTTTTCATAAAGAAAAAAAGAGATTCCCAATAAAGCAAGAAACTCTAATGAAAAGCCAGAAAATAAAATAAATTTTTGATTTTCTACAGATAGTTTGAGATGTCTATTAATTCTCCATTCAATTGAGATGTGATTCAATTTGATTGAATGCCTGCATATAGGGTATTTGTAGCATGTTTGTGGACCTTTTCTATTCTATCTGCCTCTCTTAAAGGATGTGGATTTCCCATAGGTCATATGTCATATCTATAGCCCCATTCATATCTCCCCTGCACATTGTACACAATCTAAAATGATACTAGAAACTACCAACAAAATTCACCATGGGTTTCAGCAAGAATAAGACTCTAAAATGCAGTTGTCTGGTGAGACAACTGCCTGGAATACTGCGTCCAGGTCTGGGATCCTCAATGTGGATGGACATGGACCTGTTAAGGTGAGACAGTTTGAGAGAGTTGGGATTGTTCAGCCTAGAGGAGAGACGGGTCCAGGAAGACCTTCTAGCAGCCTTCCAGTACCTAAAGGTGCTACAAGAGTGCTGAGAGGGACTTTTGACAAGGACATGCAGTGACAGGACCAGGGAGAGATGACTTTAAACTGAAAGACAGTAGCTCTAAATTGAATACTAGAAAGAAATCCTTTACTGAGAGGGTGATGAGGCACTGGAACAGGTTGCCCAGAGAAGTTATGGATGCTCTTGGAACAGTTTAAATCATGTTGGATGGTGCAACCTGGTCTAGTGGAAGGTGTCCCTGCCCATAGTGCAGGGTGGGGGGAACCAAATATTGTTAAGATCCCTTCCCACCTAAACCATTTTATGATTCCATGGTTCCATGGTATTAAATAAAAATGTCAGAAGGAAGGTGACGATCCAGAGAAGAGCCGCAAAGACCATTTAAGGACCTGGAAGCCTGCCATAAGAAAGGCTGAGAGAATTGCGTTTTTTCCACCCTGATAAAAGAAGGCTGTGGTAAGACCTTGTCATGATTTCCAGCATTTAAAGGGTGGCTGCAAAGAAGGCGAAGACTCCCTTTTTTACAAGAAGTCACATGGAAAAGATGAGAGATTATGGGTACAAATTACTCCTGAGTAGATTCTGATTAGACACAAGAGGACAATTTTTCTCAAAGAGAGCAATTAGCCATTGGAATAATCTCCCCTGATCATTCCCCAACATTTGACATTGTACCAATTCAGCTGGAGAGGGTGTTGGGCCATCTTTTCTGGTGCTTTTACCATGAAAGGTTAGGCTAGATCACCCTTGAGGTCTCCTTCCAATCCAGATTGTTCTTTGATTTTGAGATTCTGTGCTCAAGTACCAATGTTGGACACATTTGTTGGGAAACTTAACAAAGTCATATATGAATTACCTAATAACACCAAAGTGAGCCTGTCTATAAAATTTAAGAGTAGGAAATAATATGCACATCCTATTTAGAATTACTGCAAACTGATATTCCAATTTCTAAAGCAAGTTTAAAAAAAAAAAAAAGTACACCAAAAAAACCCCCAAACAAATATGTGAGCCTTTTCCATAATTCTGTGATGCTCCCAGTAGCTCTTAAGGCTTTTTTGTAAATCCTTTAAGGTGGTTCTAAATGGAAACTTTCAGAAAAGTTAGGATCACTTGACTCAAACAGAGAGGATAAGTAAATTATTGCCTCTGTATGGATATTGTCATTCAGAAATAAAATCATCTCAGTTTCCCCTAAGTCAATGCTTTCTCTAATGAGATCAGCCTGTGTTGAACCATGACAACATTGCTTGAATGACAGCATCCACAGAATGGTATAATATGCTTTAGCTTTATAATTCTAATGATTCATCTCCCTTTTTCAAAAGTGTTCCTGTACTGTCAAGGTCTTACTGTCTAATGATAAAAAAATTATGTTTTATGTAGTGCTTTTCAGAAGCAAACCATTGCAAAGTATATTTAAAAAACAGGAATTTAATCCTGAGATAATTTGGCAATGAAGCATTATGTATGGCTAATCACTGATTTTCTTCACTTATGTCTGAAATATTAAAATTCACTGTAGTTATTAGTCAGCAGGAGTAAAGGTGGCAGGATATAATTCTTCATTATGAGGGTTATTGCTCATTTTATGGTCATAGTACTGAAAAGTTCTAAGATGAGCAGTATCCTCTTGTACTAATCACAGCGTAAAGATAAAACCAAAAATGTTTCCCATGATCATGCAAGTAGGACTAGGCATTAACTATTGGAACAGTAACATTTAAATTAAAGGATCAATGATGAATCCTTTGTCACTCCTATTATTTAGCATGATTTTTCTGTAAGGTCTTGTATTTCATTTGGTCTTGATTTTTATCTCTGGTATTGCTTAAGACGCTTCCATAAATTTTATTATCTTGAATTTTATGTCTATTTATGTTCATACAAGTAACACTCAGGTTTGAGATCTGTGTGCACAAATTTATTTATGCTTATCTGCAATATCATGTAAAGGTGAAAAGGTGAAAAGTCCTTCATGGACTTAGTTTCCTTGAGAAATTATACCTAAAAATAAATAATTGTTTTGAAAAATGTCATAAAATCAAAGAATTAAAAAAAAAATACAATAAGTTCCTATATACATTGAAATGAACTCATTCTGACCACTTTGTATCAGTTTCAGACCCAGTAAAATCCAGTGCATATATCAATGCTAACTATTGATCTTTTCAGTGCTTCACCTTCACATCTGAACTTTTGAAGAGATTAAAAAAAATATTTCAAAGACAAACTTACCTGTAGTAATTTTTTACAGTTCCAATCCTTCATAACTGGTTCAAGGTTGATAATTGGGTCACGTAGAATAGTTTCAAATGCATTTGAGCTGGAGGTATCAAATTTATTTTATTAAAAACCACATATCAGACACATTTATGTAGTTCTCCCTCTATTAAATCGCTTGTTTATCCAAGTGAAAAAAAAGTTGCTATTTTCCTACTTCTAAAATTCCCTCAGATTTTTAGCCTTCCCTATACAACAATTCTATACAGCAGTCTAACAAGAAAATAAAAAGCTAAGCAATCCAAGGTAATGTTTAGCTCTCAAATCATTCACTATGTATGTTATTCATACTGTATATGATCTGTCATAGAATTCCAGTCCCCCACATCCAGTTTCAGTTAAAAAAGAGGAAGCCTGTCATGATTCTTTTCTCAGAATAATTAGTGTTTCAGATCCATACAGATTCAATGAAAGCTACTGCAATTCTCACAGAAATTTGGCAGACTAAGTATACATAACTATGGTTACTTATAACGTAGGCAGTTGATTGATGTCATTCTTCACTGGAGTCTGATCTGAGACCATCTCATTCAGTGTGTGCTCATCATTTACTAACGTTTGTTTTATTCCTTATCCTGATCCAACTGTGTATTGAGTGGTTTTGGCAGCAAGTTTCTTTCCATTCAAATAATTCCTTCTGTATCTGAAAATAAAGCATTCTTATCTTCTTTTTCTGTTACTTAATTCACACCTTTTTCACCTTTTCTTTTTCCACAGAATTTTAGACCTCTAAGACACCTTGCTGTGTTCAAAACTGCTGCAGTAACAAAGAAGGGATTCAGGCTATAAACAGGTCGTTTGCTTGCAGAAGGGAAGATACACAGTTACATTGTTCTGCTTCACATTACTAAAATCCTTATGGTTCATGATTCTTACTCAAAAATTGCTTCTCAGTATAATTTTATCATTGAGAAATAGAGCACTGCTATATGGTTTCCCCTGTTCAAATTGGCAATAGGACAGTTTTTCCTTATTTTTTAGTTCATCTCTTGTCTTAGTGATTCCTTAAATGCTTTCTGCTCCATAATTGTTGATGGAATGCATTCTATTAAACCCAAAATACATTCCTTGAGACAGTGTAATAGTAATAGCTGTTATTTTCAAATTTCTAATGTTTGTGCAGCCTTCAAAAACTTGTGGAGGGAGAAGGCATCCTTTTCAATAGGATGTTAAGTCTGTAAAGACCCCCTATGTAGTCAACTCCTGCCTTCTTCCACGAGACAATACTCATATATTCAGCTGGATGTTTATACCCAAGTGCTCCATGTTCATAGATTCTCTCAGAGGTCTGTTTAGAATTTCTGCTTTTCAAGAAGTAGTCCTTTATCAGATAATTTAGATGTGCCTGAAAAACAGAATTACTCTGCTCAATTTAGATTATTTTGATGGTGAATTAAAAATATTAGGAAATGCATTACAGTAACACCTGGTACCTCTGGAATTCAATTGTTTATAAATGGTAGGGTGGTGTTTATTAGCTTTGGGTGTATGGTGTCTAAGACACAAAATATATGTATCTCTACTTGTACATATTATAAATATCCATTAAAAAAATTTATAAAAGTTCTGTTCCAGGTATCATCCTTTTCTTTTATTGAGTTTTTCTACTTTGATGCAGCATTAAGAAACAAACTAACAATTAAGTAGTAAGAACAAGAGGGATAAGAATAATATATTTTATTTTGTGAAGTATTCAAATGTCTTGTGACCAGTGTGTAAAACTCATCACATAAGAAAGTCAATAACCACATTTCCATGCCCAGCCTACAGTCTCGATAAAAGTAACCTGCATTTAACTATGCGTTAAAAGTACATGGATTTGACTACCTGTGGGGTTTTGTTTGTCTCTTTGTTTGTTTTTCTACAAAATTGAAAAGGCCAAGTGTACAGCTTTACATACTTCTGCATTTCAAAGAATCTGTTAATAAAAAAAGCTATGATAGGCACAGTCTCCTTGAACCTTTTAAAATGATGAAACTTTAAATATTTTCTTCTTTATCTGTCCTAGTTTGAATTTAATGTTCCATCTCCATTTTTATATGCTGAATGATCTATAATTTTGTAGTATAACAATATCAACATCAATAGCAGTTCCAAAGGCTTCAAGAATAATGACACATTAAATGGTTATGTAATCTTTAAAAATGGAAGGAATCCATCATAATAAGTTGTGTGAAACAGAACTTTCTTTCAGATTTACTTTATAAAGAAAGATAAACTTTGAATTTAACTTTTTGTTTCTTCTGAGCATTTCTTTTAAAATAAGCCTGACTCCAAATGTTAACATATCAGATCATACAAATGAAAAGTATTTTAAGATTTTCACAGAAAAGGCAGCACTGCATATGAGAATAAGCCAATCTTCTATTTAGTATTTTTTGAGAAAAGAGAATTATTAACAACACACGTTTGAAAATTATTTTTTAATTTTTTAATATTCTGATAATTGAGAGAAATATTTATTTCCTGTGAAGTCCTATCACAAAGATGATGCTGTCACTGCATGCCTAATTCAGATGTTTCACTCTCTTGAAGCTTATTCTTTTTAGAAAGTGTATAAACAAAAGAAAATCAGTCAAAATAAAAATCAGAGGTTACAATCCCTCTACATCTTTATAATATTGAAAATAATGCCCTCAATGATTAAGGGAAAAATAATTTTGATAAATTGTTCTCCTTCTTAAAATTGGTCTTGCCTAATTCATGTCACAGTGCTTACTTGTAAAGTTTCCTTGACAGTTCACCCTCTGTTCCTTAGTAAGGACCATGATACTGTTGTATGTAAAGCTGTAGCAAAATTAATTGGAAGATAAATGGAGATAAACCAGTCTTACAGAAATTTAAAAATGGCAGTGCTGTGCAGTTTTTAAAGCAAAGCTTTAAAACTTTTAAATCACTCAGTATCATTAAAATCAATTACTTTGCACCTTCATCAAATAGGTATAACAGTTTGATGTACCAGAAGAATAATTTCCACTCCATGTAGAATATACACTCCACTTCATCTTCTTCTTGCCACTTGTCACTTCCTTGGCAGTATTGGTTTTCATCCCACTCTTCTTTGCCAGTGGATTGATTATATTTATGCACTAGGCAACTGATTATTTCCTGCAGGTCAGAGAGTGATCATCAGCTTTGGTGTTCAAATTAACTCCTTACTTCTGCTATCTTTCAGGTAAATCCTGTTGTTTTCTGCACAATACCTTACTCATTGAAAATACAGAGTTATTGTATCTGTAACTATACTTTCTATATATAAAATATAGGAAGTATAGAGTGATATGTATATAATTATGTATTTTTATGTATAATGCTTCTTTTGATCCTTTTTTCATGATTGTACTGCTCAAAATTCTTATGTAAGTGCATTTCTTGCAATCTTACTGAACACTACTTAGGTTCTTCTAAAGGGATTTTTGGCAGCAAGAGGAGCTAGGGGAACAAATACAAAGAATTGTTGGTTAGCAGGAAGTGTATACCTTACAGTTTCAGTTCGAGCTTTAAATGAATGACATATTTCAGAGGATTTTATTTTCCTTGAAAATCAATTGAGTTGTACCGAAGGATTCTTTGGAGAACTTTCACTTTAAAACAGGTGTTATAGAGCTCAATTATGTGTTAGTGAGGGAGGTCAGCACAGTTTTTTGGACAAAAGAACAGATAAGAAATCTGAAAATGTGCATAGTCTAAAAATTGCTCTTAGTTGTTACGATAGAAAAAAATAATAACTGCTTTCCTTATATTCCAGAAAATGAATTTAAAAAATCATGTCTTGTCAGAGCATTTCCTTTCAAACAATATTAATCAAATGCACTGTAATTCCCGTCTTGATGGCAGTGGTGTTTCTAGTGAAATATGTTGTTTTACAAACTATGTGGCAATTTACAGATATATTTAGTTAGTCAATACTGGAGGAATCATTTAGGCTGGGGGCGGGGGGTGGTCTGTGTGGTTTTTTTTTGTACTTGTAACACTTGGAGAAAAAAATACACTACCACTTGCATCCTCTAGAACAATAAATCTAGCTAAGATTCTATAGTCAGAAGGAGAAATATAGGCAACTCTCTCAAAATATGTTAAAATATCTTATCAAAATAGTTCAACAAGTTTCTTCCAAGAAATTAATCTGATTAAATGACAAGACTATAATAAATGTTGCACAAAATGCTTTAATCAGTAATGAAAATAATTTTTTCTTGATCAAAAAATGAATGGAGTATGGTTTACTTTGAAACCTTCAGTTAAGATTTTTAATTTGACTATTTCTCCAAAGTAAGCCATTTGACCAATACAGTTAGGCATTTTGACTAGCTTCTCATTTTGTCCCAGTCCTTCCTTTTTTATTTACTGGTTATAAAACAGCAACAGGATTAATTTGGTTTTATTTTGTTTTGTTTGATTTCCTGTGGGTTCTAATTACATCTTCTTTCCAGACTTTTATTTCATGGCAAGATAAAAAACGCAAGTAAAAAGAACAAAGTATTTCAGTATAAAATATATGTCCATGCAATGTAAGGAATCACCTCTGCCCAAGAGAATGGTAGCTATGCCCTTCATTTAGTGGTCTTTCAGAAATGAAGAGGTATATAAACCAAATCACAAAAAAATGACAAAATCTCACATTATGGAAGTTGCATGATAAATCTAGAAGCCAAAAGGACAGCTACAAAACCATAAAAGATGAAGACAAATAAAAAAATCTTTACTATGTCTTTGGCAGATTGTCCTGTAACTGAGTGACTTCATCATAATCCACGTCTTTCTGAGGAGACTTTTGCAGTTGCAGGTGTTTGAGATTTCCCTAGGGAATCATACTTAATAATTTGGTTTTCTATCAACAACACTGAATTGTCAAGGGGCATATGCTTCTGTGCCTTATTATTCTCCTAAACTTCATGGCTTTCAGCAAAAAAACTGGAAACAAGAAAGTGGCTTTGGCCATTAACTTCTGAGAAATAGGCAGCTGTCAGAAGGCTTTACTTCCTGCAGAGCAAGATGATTTCAGTGAAGCAAACCATGGTAATCCTCACTTTAGCAGAATATGTTTAAAGCCAGGTTTTACTTCATGTGGCATTATCCCGTCACAGAAAGCAGCAAAAGTGAGGAGAATCACAGCCTGTTTCCTGTTTTACTTTTTACAGCTGTGAGGAGACTGTAACAAAATATGCAGGAAAAAAAGAAATCTATTTCAGTTCCAGCTATGTCAAAACTGGCCCAGCAACACATTTTATCCGTTATGGCTGGCATGACCTATCTTTAGCAGTACACAGTAATAATTATTAATCACTATAAATTTAGATTAAATGATTCATAATATGTGCTGCTACCTTCTTAGCATATCACAAGTTACACTGCCAAGTGTGTAGTAGCCTGAATGAGTGGTGTGAGGGATTATCTTGGGTTGTTGGTTTTTTTCTTTTCAATGACATTATGAGAAGCTCACCAGAGATGGTTTCACTGCTTGGGTTTGTTTATCAGTGTTAGGTTCACCATTTGATTTACCAGAATGCATACTCTGAAGTATGTTGGTTCTGGTTTTCCACTGCACTTTTCTCTCAGATACATCAACCTGTTGTTGGCTGGAGGTCTTATTTTTGTTTAGTTGCGTTTTTTCAAGGAGTGAGAGAGCAGTGTTGTTTTTTTTTTCCCCCAACAATTATATGTTCTGAATTAACTCAATTATATAACAAAATAGTTATGTTAAATAAAAATGGTTCAACAAATCCAAAATTTTTGCTTGTCAGTGATATGATCGAATCAGCTTGAGCTATGTTCTCACAGTGGACTGAGTTTCTGAGTGAGAAAACAGTAAAATAAAAGGGAGTTTCAGAGAAAAGCTGTTTTCTGAGATATTTTAAACGTTTATCAGTAAACACTGTAATAAATTTCCATAGCTCAACTTTATTATTTGTTGATGATAAGTGAAAAACAAATTTAAGGTTCTCTAGTGACTCCAAAGAAGCAATGTTCATCTCCTTTGAGCTTTAAAGCAATTTTTATTTAAAGGAATCATCATTTTTAATCATGCAAATGTCTTATGAACTGGCATTCATTAAAACTGTGGACCAGCTTGATTGACACAACCAATTCCAATTTTTAAATCAAGCACCACCTTGTGAATAGAAACCAAACAGGAAAATAAAGTATCAGAGTGGATGCTATATTACTTCATAGATAGTGCCTTTATTCAAATAAATTAGTTATTAGGTTCCAAAAGAATTATTCAGCTCAAAATAAAGTTATATACATTTTTTTAAGTAAGCAAATGAAGAAAGAGTGAAATTGCCTATTTTCTCTTTTCATATAATGGTAAAAGAATATTTTTCATGATTATCAGAACTTTGCTACTTTAATTGTAATTATATGCATTAGACATGGAAATTAATGTCTGCTACATCTGTGAGGTGAAGCAGTCTGCCCCACTTCTTTAAAGAAAACATCTCAAGTATGTTAGAGAAGGGTTTAAATCTCTGAAGATAAATATTGTGAAACAGACATTAGAAGAAAAATATTTATAAATATTTATAAATAGAAGGACATAAGCTCTTTATGGCAAAGCAGAATAGCAAGAAAGGGCCTGTAAAGAAATTTTGTCCTGATACTGTGTCCAATTTTTCCATCTCCTAGTCTTGCTGCCAATCCACAGATTCTGACTGGCAAAAAACTCCATTCAGTCTCTTTTGTGTACCTTCCAAAAGAATTTTTTCTTGCTCTGCTGGGTCTTTTAAATCCTGCTCCCTCCTATTTCTTCTTTCTTTCCAGTCTCCTGCTCTTTTCTACCCTTGTAACTTCCTTTTTCATTTTAGCTACTTAATTTTTTATCTCTCTTCTTTCTCTACTCAACTCCAGTAAAGAGTTTTCCCCAGTGGTTTTCTCAATTGCTAGAGGGACAACAATCCTTCCGTTAAGGTTTAATGGGAGCCACATGTGGCAGCCAACACGGAGCAATCAGGCAGAATTCCTCTCTGCTCTCAGCCTTTTACCAAATGGGAAACACAACATGCATAAATAAAACTGTGTGAAAATTAACAAAATCTGTAATTTCCTATTGCAAAGAATAACATTCTTGACCTTCTAAGTTACTGAAGAATGAATAAGAAAATCCTCGTCTTCAGGAGAAGTGAAAAGCAAAAAATAAAGCTGAAAAAAAAAAAATCAGTCTAAAGCAAAAATAAGATTCAAACAATCTAAAGTTTTTCTTTAATTATTTAAAATTATTCAATTTGATTGCATCATTGTTATTGCATTTATTTTACTTAAGGCTTATTGGCAGGAAGAAGTTAATAAAGCTGTGTTATAATGTGCAGTCAAATGCCTTCTGTATATTTGTTTTCACTGTGCACCCTATGAAAAATATAATCAGTTTTGTCTCTTGATATATAGATTCACTTGTAGTCAAGAATCTCTACACAGGTTGTTATGGAAGAACTCTAAAACCTTATCTTCTCACACCACAAAGGCTTGTGATACGATTTAATATATTGTTTGCCATATACCTTGAATGGTGTAAATACAAAAAACCAAGGGCAGTGATAGTAAATTAGTGTCTGCAAATGACATAAACTTTTTCAACCTTTTAATTGAATTAAATACATAAATGAATATTATCTTGACAACTGAGACTTCGCACGTATTTTTAAGAGCTTACATTAGACGCATTATATTAACATTGCTTAGAACACAGAAAAATAATGCATAATTAAATTTAGTAAAAGCATGGAAACTGATTGTTTACTGCATAGGGTCAGATAAAGCTGTCAAGGAGACTCTGTTGTTGATTCAAGAGGTTTAGAAAGTACCCCATTTGTTTTCTAAGCTTCTCAGAAGGGAGTTTAGGTGTAGCTGGATCCACATTTAGTCAAGGGTTTCTGCCTAAAAGAGTACATATGCACAATCAATTCTTTGTATCACTTAGCTTTCAAAGTTTAACATGTTAATCACTTACAGAGAATCTGTTGTTGCAAGAAATTTCTCAGCCTCAAGGACAGATCTTCAGAGGCCTCCTGACTCAAGGGGAGATACTGGCCCACACATGCAGACGTGAAGAAGAGCTCAATGGGCCCTGGGCTGGCCACTGTTGATGGAATAAGATAATTGACTCATATTTGCATATTAATTACAGATGTTAGTTTCTTCCACACCTGACTTGAACTGGACCTTGATCAGCATCGTGGTTAGCCAGATGTTTTTCTCTAATTAGCCTTTGTCTCTTCTGTTGTTATCTATCTCCCCCAAATCCACTTTCAGTGACCACATGCATCCATTAGACAGCCACTGTTGGTTATCACCTGAGTGGAGTTACAGGAAACAAAGTTCACAATATTTAAAATTCACAAAAATATTCACAATATTTACCTAATCAAAATGATAAAAAGAACAGCTTCTCGAGACAATTGTCACTAATATTTTGTATTATCACAACATTCTGTATTGTTGAAGGACAATGTATTAAATGTCTGTTTGATTTATGGCATATTGAGGTCTCTAAATTTTAATGAAACATTTACAATAAATAATAGAAATAAACTTCCAGGCTTCATGAATACTTCAAGTAACATTGACCTTGCTAAGACTTTAAATGGGATGTAAATTTTCCATGAGACTTTAAAAAAGAAATACAAATCTATGTAAGCTCAAAGTCTATATACTACTATTTACTGTTCCTTGTAGACCACAATAATTGACATTTTAGTTGCTAAAGTCACTTTCAAAGGTTCAGAAATATCCTCTATAAAAATATTTTACTCCTGGAAGTGTTCAAGGCCAGGTTGGAAGCGGCCTTGAGCAGACCCTTCTAGTTGGATGGCATCCCTGCCCATGACAAAGGGGTTGGAGCCAGATGATCTACGGTCCCTTCCAATCCAAACCTTTCTATGATTCTATGGTTCATTATCTTGAGTATTGTAGGGAGTATTCTCTGTTTTAAAATATATCAGGTCAAATTATTCCAATTTGTCAGAAACCAGAATCTGGCACACAGAGATAACATTCCTGGCAAGTGTCTTTAATTAGGTAGTGGGAACTTGACATTATATAGAATAGTAGTAGAGTGTATTCAGCTCTATATGTGTCTTAGGTTACATGGAAGGTGTAACCAAGAGTATATATTCTATTACCATCTTTATAAGCTGTGAAGAGCAGGTGGGGCAGCGCTCTTTATCTTCAGCATGACCCAGCCCTGATAACAGCACCTGGGGACTTTCTCTGCTAATGGGCCACCAAGGTCACAGGGAGTGACTCATAAGATTACATCAACCCATTGTGAGATACCCTACCCAGAAGGGAGAAACTGAACATTCCTACCTGCATATAAACTGAGTCTTTGGAATGCTGGGTACCATTTCAACTGGATTCCCAGAGGAGAAGAGGTCAAGAGTTCTCTTCCACTGGACTTCCAGTGACTGACTAGATTGTTCTTCAGGATCACCACTTCAACCGGACCACATTCTCCACCCCAGGGAGAGTGCAGCCATCATTTAACTAGACTGCCATCACCACCCTGACCAACAGGGTGGTGGGTTGTATTCTGGTTCTATCAGTTTGAGCTGATGTTTCTGTATTATTGTCTTTACTTTATTGTTTCCTATTAAATTGTAATTCTGACTTGGAATCTCTCACAAAATATTTGTGAGGAGTCAATTCCTCCACTCGTTTGCTTCCAAACTAACACAACATGTGAGAAATATCAGGTCTTTCTTTCTATGTATATCTATATATAAGTCAATTTTGTTAAGTACACTGGAGTAATCTCAATAATAATGACAAAATAAAAAGGACGCAAAATAATAAGTAAAAGAAAACAGTGTTTTTTACCCTGTAAAATCTTCTCTGTTTAATGGCTTCCTTAACATGCCCCAGGAGTGAAACCAACAAGTGACAGGGAGATAATACAAGGCTGTGAAACAAGGCTTAGACTTGCAGGGTAATTGACAAATAAGCCAGAGGTGTTTGCAACTATTTAGGAAAAAAAACAAACCTTAACGCGAGGTCTTGATGATTTCATCGGACCATATCGGCCCTAACTGAGTCTGTGAATGGCAGGAAGGCACCATCAAAAGAGGACATCATTGTCATGTCACCCATACCTGGTGGGGATTTTTCATATTGAATTTGGGCTCCATGCAGGGAGCATATTGATAACTCCATCCTGCATGTGGATAACTATTTTTTCATTTGAGCTGGTCAGGAGGCTAGGTTTGCCATAACAGGAATTACACTAAAATTTGAAGATATACTGTGATTGTGTCAATAAGCTCTGTGCATGAGGCAGTAGCATGGGGGCATTCTCAGAAAATTTAACATTGTAGTCTACCCTCTTTTTTTCCTGGCAAAGTTTTGCAGAACATAACACTAATCCCTTGATACAGATTCACAGGTCTGCAGATCGGTTCTATCTGTTTCTTGGTCACCTTTGTGGGAAGAAAAGTAGATTACACACACAAATTTCTTTCTTTCTCCATCCTGTGAAAGAAGACAAAATAGGTATTAACAGGCCTCACTATCTTCCAATAAATAGGAAGGTTCAATAATGACTTTAAAAAAAAATAAAAGCTAATAAATTATTTTTTAAAAAAACTCTGTTATTCCTGTCCTCCTTAGCTGCAACAGAAAAGGTCAGTTGAAGCAGAATTATAATTGGTCATAATTTCAAGTTCTTTGTACAGAATAAAGAAAAGGAGGTATTTTGATTTTTTGGAAACATTGCTGCAATTTCCATTGATGTTCCCTTTGAGTAACAAGTCAGTAATTTAGCCAACAGCGACAGGCTCATTAGATTTGTTGCACACTGATCAATCAAAGTACTGTCTTGATCTCACTGGCCTTCAGACACTGCTTTAGAAAGACCAGCCTTAGGGAAAATATTTTACTTATCTTTTCCATTCTTTTCTAAATAAAGCAAATTAGAAAAAATGAAAACCATTTGCTTAACTCCATGTTTAATATCACGTGAAAATATTGATTAAACACCACAAGTAAAGAGAAGCAGAAATACAGACAAATATATATAAAACAAGGCTTCAACCTGGAAAGATTTATGAATTTAACTGAATATGATAAAGATGGAAGTTCAATAGGAAGGCATAAATATAAGCACAAAATGAAAGACTAGAATCATGGAGAGTAAAATTAATATCTGAAAGAAAATTGGTAAAAAAACTAGTAAAAATACACCATTATGTAATTTCCTTTTCTTAAATAGTGTCCTTTGAAGTACAATACAATATGAACACAAAGAATAATGTACCATATTAGATAAATATCTCCTATCCATAATAAAAAATTGAAGAACTAGTGAGCTGACAGGAGAAGAATAGCAAGAATACACTAATACATTCATGTCAAAACACCAATTAAAGATCCAAATAAAATTTAGCTCAACGGTGTGTTAGCTGGTGAGTTCAGAGGGCTAGTTAATGATTAAAAACCCCCAAACAAACATACCACAAACAACAAGAAAAAACAAACAAAAAAAACCCAAACAAACAAACAAACCAAAACCAACCAAACCACCCCGCAACACATCCCCTCCCAAAAAAAATTCCCAAAAAACCCAAAACCACACAACTAAGAAAATTGTAACAAAGAAACAAATAGATACCATGGTGCAAGTATGTTCAAGTAAATAGTGTTCCAGTTTATTACATGTGGGAACTGCTTTTTTGGGAGGGCTGCGAGCTTAGTGTGACACAGGCTTGTTAATAATGTGAGAAGATGCATGCATATATATTTATATCTCTAGGTATCTATAAAAAAATCACATTATTGATCATAACAAACCTCAAATGGGAAGGATAATGCAACTACCAGTTTTACGGTTTGGAATGGAACTTCCATAGTCTAAGATTAAGATTATCAACACAGAAGGCATAGACATTATGAATGTACCAACCTGTACTACAAATTTCAGAGGAAATCTTATTGCTAATGTCTTCCTATTAGAAAAACTAACAAATAAACAAAACAAGCTACAATTAGTAATTTTCACTTTATTATAGAAAATAAGAGTTTGTCGAGGTTTGACCCTGGCCAAATGCCAGGGACCTACGATGTCTGCTCTCTATGCTCTCTCCTGCTGCAGCTATGCAGAGGAGACGAATCAAACTAACACAAACACACTGGACTCATGCGTTGAGATGAGGCAGTGGTGGGGAGGGGACACACGAAAACATGAGCAAACAGGTGAGAAAATTAAGTTGCAAAGTGATTTATTAACCTAACAGAGTCAGAGAATCAATGAGAGGTAAAAATAAGCTCTTAAGACACCATTTCTTCACTCACCCCCCTTCTCTCTTAAGACATCATTTCTCAGCTCACCCCCGTCCCTCCTTCACACAACCAACAGCTTTGGGTGGGGGGCAGGGTATGGGGTTTTTCCTTAGTCAGTCCATCACCACAATTCTTCTGCTACAAACACTGTTTCTCAGCTCACCCCTCTCCCTCTTAACACACCATTTCTCAGCTCACC